>CAJHNH020006312.1:415000-439045 GCA_905116865.2 Candidula unifasciata | reverse complement strand
AATAGAAAGATTTTCCTAAAACATCCCAGGTCCGCGCCCAAGAAATTTGGGCTCGAAAATTTTTAAGACTGGGGGATGGCCCTGAGTATTAGAGCCGGGGACGGGGGTAATGTGACAAAGGCAAAAAGGGAAAAGACTAGTTGGTTGTAAAAGCTTCAGGGGTCTAGATATCCGCCCCCCCACCCTTCGAAATAGATATGACCCCCAAAAAAGATCGTGGGAAAGGATGAGAAAGATATCTTTCACCTTTTCTCCAACCCATCTCACCGTAGTAAAAAAAACTGGGGAAGGGGTGAACTTGACAATCAACATTGAAATGGTATAAATTTTAGTAGGTTTTGGAACACAAAAATTCCTCGGTGAGGAGTTAGCTTTGGATGGGCAGATGTCAGGCCTCGTGGGGCAACACAGTCAACCTTGTATGTATCTGTAGGTGAAGTCCTTGGTGGGTTTCGGTCTCCCGCCCTGGTTGCTCCCTCACAAATTAGCGAGGATCTTCCCTGAATGTTTGGCACAAAACTGTGGGTCGAGAGCCCTTAAAAATTCCACTCACAGTGGTTAATTAATAATGTTCTTGTATGTTAAACTTTGCCATCCAGTGGCTTACAATAAAAACCATTGCAGAAAGAACTTTGTTGCGTAGTTGATTCGTGGACACAGCCGGGCCCCTCTTTTCGAATGCAATTTCACTAGCTTACCTCGCCAGATGTTGTAAGATGGTAACTACAATACTCTGCAGGTGTTGTTTTCACGGCGGGTCAGAGTTGACATAGCCGGAAGGAAGATGGTTCCCCAGAACTAACCTATGCGCAAGAACGTCTCCGAATCGGGGTCTAGGTGCGCACCTACATCATCATCTCTGTAGTGAGGTTCGTTGCTACTGACGCTATCCCTGTGCTCCTTTCTAGACTTGCGGCACTCGGGAATTCCCCCTTCTGAATGCTGCATTGGTGCACAGCTAAGAACCGCCGGTCTGTGCTGATGACGTTTTATTAGTGTGTCATATCTTAGACGCTAGTCTGATCTATAGTTGAATTGCACTTGCGTGTATATGGTGACGTTGTTTCTGTACATGTACTGCCGATAGGCCGGTACGATGTGTCGGAGCAAGCTATGTTTCACGCACCGGAGTGGTTTTTCGTGGTGTACCACTGCCATTTCGTGACAGATGTATAAAAGTATGGTCAGATGTAAAGAAGAGTGGTGAGATGTATAGAAGTATGGTCAGATGTATAGAAGAGTGGTCAAATGTATAGAAGAGTGGTGAGATGTATAGAAGTATGGTCAGATGTATAGAAGAGTGGTGAAATGTATAGAAGAGTGGTGAGATGTATAGAAGTATGATCAGATGTATAGAAGTATGGTCAGATGTATAGAAGAGTGGTGAGATGTATAGAAGTATAGTCAGATGTATAGAAGTATGGTCAGATGTATAGAAGAGTGGTGAGATGTATAGAAGAGTGGTGAGATGTATAGAAGTATGGTCAGATGTATAGAAGAGTGGTGAGATGTATAGAAGAGTGGTGAGATGTATAGAAGTATGGTCAGATGTATAGAAGAGTGGTGAGATGTATAGAAGTATAGTCAGATGTATAGAAGTATGGTCAGATGTATAGAAGAGTGGTGAGATGTATAGAAGTATTGTCAGATGTATAGAAGAGTGGTGAGATGTATAGAAGTATAGTCAGATGTATAGAAGAGTGGTGAGATGTATAGAAGTATGGTCAGATGTATAGGAAGGGAGTAAGGTGAGATGTAGTAGAAAGTATGGTCAGATGTATAGAAGTATGGTCAGATGTATAGAAGTATGGTCAGATGTATAGAAGAGTGGTGAGATGTATAGAAGTATGGTCAGATGTATAGAAGTATAGTGAGATGTATAGAAGTATGGTCAGATGTATAGAAGTATGGTCGGATGTATAGAAGAGTGGTGAGATGTATAGAAGTATGATCAGATGTATAGAAGTATAGTGAGATGTATAGAAGTATGGTCAGATGTATAGAAGTATGGTCAGATGTATAGAAGTATGGTCAGATGTATAGAAGTATGGTGAGATGTATAGAAGTATGGTGAGATGTATAGAAGTATGGTTAGATGTATAGAAGAGTAGTGAGATGTATAGAAGTATGGTCAGATGTATAGAAGTATGGTCAGATGTATAGAAGTATGGTCAGATGTATAGAAGAGTAGTGAGATGTATAGAAGTATGGTCAGATGTATAGAAGTATGGTCAGATGTATAGAAGTATGGTCAGATGTATAGAAGAGTGGTGAGATGTATAGAAGTATGGTCAGATGTATAGAAGTATAGTGAGATGTATAGAAGTATGGTCAGATGTATAGAAGTATGGTCGGATGTTATAGAAGAGTGGTAGAGATGTATAGAAGTATGGTCAGATGTTATAGAAGTATAGTGAGAATGTATAGAAGTATGGTCAGATGTATAGAAGTATGGTCAGATTGTATAGAAGTTATTGGTGAGATGTATAGAAGTATGGTGAGATGTAATAGAAGTATGGTGAGATGTATGGAAGTATGGTCAGATGTATAGAAGTATGGTGAGATGTATAGAAGTATGGTCAGATGTATAGAAGTATAGTGAGATGTATAGAAGTATGTTCAGATGTATAGAAGTATAGTGAGATGTATAGAAGTATGGTCAGATGTATAGAAGTATGGTCGGATGTATAGAAGAGTGGTGAGATGTATAGAAGTATGGTCAGATGTATAGAAGTATAGTGAGATGTATAGAAGTATGGTCAGATGTATAGAAGTATGGTCAGATGTATAGAAGTATGGTGAGATGTATAGAAGTATGGTGAGATGTATAGAAGTATGGTGAGATGTATAGAAGTATGGTCAGATGTATAGAAGTATGGTGAGATGTATAGAAGTATGGTCAGATGTATAGAAGTATGGTGAGATGTATAGAAGTATGGTGAGATGTATAGAAGTATGGTGAGATGTATAGAAGTATGGTGAGATGTATAGAAGTATGGTCAGATGTATAGAAGTATGGTGAGATGTATAGAAGTATGGTCAGATGTATAGAAATATGGTCAGATGTATAGAAGAGTGGTGAGATGTATAGAAGTATGGTCAGATGTATAGAAGAGTGGTGAGATGTATAGAAGTATGGTCAGATGTATAGAAGTATGGTCAGATGTATAGAAGAGTGGTGAGATGTATAGAAGTATGGTCAGATGTATAGAAGTATAGTGAGATGTATAGAAGTATGGTCAGATGTATAGAAGTATGGTGAGATGTATCGAAGTATGGTCAGATGTATAGAAGTATGGTGAGATGTATAGAAGTATGGTCAGATGTATAGAAGTATGGTCAAATGTATAGAAGAGTGGTGAGATGTATAGAAGTATGGTCAGATGTATAGAAGAGTGGTGAGATGTATAGAAGTATGGTCAGATGTATAAAAGAGTGGTGAGATGTATAGAAGTATAGTCAGATGTATAGAAGTATGGTGAGATGTATAGAAGTATGGTCAGATGTATAGAAGAGTGGTGAGATGTATAGAAGTATAGTCAGATGTATAGAAGAGTGGTGAGATGTATAGAAGTATAGTCAAATGTATAGAAGTATGGTGAGATGTATAGAAGTATGGTCAGATGTATAGAAGTATGGTGAGATGCATAGAAGTATGGTGAGATGTATAGAAGAGTGGTGAGATGTATAGAAGTATGGTGAGATGTATAGAAGTATGGTGAGATGTATAGAAGTATGGTGAGATGTATAGAAGTATAGTGAGATGTATAGAAGTATGGTCAGATGTATAGAAGTATGGTCAGATGTATAGAAGAGTGGTGAGATGTATAGAAGTATGGTGAGATGTATAGAAGTATGGTGAGATGTATAGAAGTATGGTGAGATGTATAGAAGAGTGGTGAGATGTATGGAAGAGTGGTGAGATGTATAGAAGTATGGTGAGATGTATAGAAGAGTTGTGGGATGTATAGAAGTATGGTGAGTTGTAAAGAAGAGTGGTGAGATGAATATAAGAATAGTGAGATTTAAAAAGGAATGGTGAAGTGTGCATAAGTATCGTGAGATCTTTAGAAAAATGGGAAGATGTATAAAAAAATGATTTGATGTATATAAGAATGGTGAGTAAAGAAGAATAATGAGATGTAAACAAGAATAGTGAGATGTATTGTTTATTTTTTTAAGTTTAATTTTAAATAAAGTAATAACATATTTAGAAAACAAAAAGACAAGTGCATTTCTTTTCCATTAGCAGTTTGTGTATGTTCAGTTACAAATGTAACACAAGCATTTAATTATAGATTAAGAGCTTATTCTAACCAAAACGTATCGCCATACTTTCTGTTAAGTTCTTGCGAAATCTGTTGTCATTGTCTTTTAATCACATGTTGTCATGTCCCGAAAGGGGTTTTCGCTAAATGCTTAAAGGGAGGGGGTGCGTAACTCTTGACATATACTCAAGAGGGCGATCTAGATATGTAGGAGAATGAATCATCATCATCATATCTTTAATTTCCACTTCTGCTATTAAGCGTCGTGGGAAGAATAATTATATTGAAGTAGAATAGCTACGAGAGGTGGCTTTATGGAAGTAGAAAAGCTATGAGGTTGCTTTAAAGAAGTAGAAGAGCTATAAGAGGTGGCTTTATATAAGTAGACGAGCCATGAGAGGTTGCCTTATAGAAGTAGAAGAGCTATGATAGGTGGTTTTAAAGAAGTAGAAGAGCTATAAGAGGTGGCTTTTTAGAAGTAGAAGAGCTATGAAAAATGGTTTTATACAAGAAGAAGAGCTATGAAAAGTGGTTTTATAGAAGTAGAAGAACTAAGAGAGGTAGCCTAATAGAAGTAAATTAACTATGAGAGGTGGCTTTATAGAAGTAGAATCGCTATGTGATGTAACTTTATACAAGTAGAAGAGCTATGAGGTGGCTTTATAAAAGTAGATTACATGAGAGATTGCTTGATAAAAGTAGAAGAGCTGTGGGAGGTGGCTTTATAAAGTAAGGATGAGATGCGGATGTGTTGATAAATTGTTAGATGTGGATGTATACAAGAATAATAAAATGTTAATGTATAGAAGAATGCTGAGATGTGGATGTGTAGAAGAATGGTGAGATGTGGATGTGAAATGTTTAGATGTTTAGAAGAATGGTGAATGTGGATGTTTAAAGAATTTATGTAAGAAGGTGAGATGTGGATGTATAGAAGAATGGTGAGATGTGGATGTATAGAAGAATGGTGAGATGTAGATGTGTAGAAGAATGCTGAGATGTGGATGTATAGAAGAATGGTGAGATGTGGATGTATAGAAGAATGGTGAGATGTGGATGTATAGAAGAATGGTGAGATGTGGATGTTTAGAAGAATGGTGAGATGTGGATGTATAGAAGAATGATGAGATGTGGATGTAAAGAAGAATGGTGAGATGTGGATGTAAAGAAAAATGGTGAGATGTGGATGTAAAGAAAAATGGTGAGATGTGGATGTATAGAAGAATGCTGAGATGTGGATGTGTAAAAGAATGGTGAGATGTTGATGTATAGAAGAATGCTGAGGTGTGGATGTATAGAAGAATGATGAGATGTGGATGTGTAGAAGAATGGTGAGATGTGGATGTGTAGAAAAATGGTGAGATGTGGATGTATAGAAGATTGGTGAGATGTGGATGTGTAAAAGAATGGTGAGATGTGGATGTATAGAAGAATGCTGAGGTGTGGATGTATAGAAGAATGATGAGATGTGGATGTGTAGAAGAATGGTGAGATATGGATGTGTAGAAGAATAGTGAGATGTGGATGTATAGAAGAATGCTGAAATGTGGATGTTTAGAAGAATGGTGAAATGTGGATGTTTAGAAGAATGGTGAGATGTGGATGTATAGAAGAATGGTGAGATGTGGATGTATAGAAGAATGCTGAGATGTGGATGTATAGAAGAATGCTGAGATGTGGATGTTTACAAGAATGGTGAAATGTGGATGTTTAGAAGAATGGTGAGATGTGGATGTGTAGAAGAATGGTGAGATGTGGATGTGTAGAAGAATGTTGAGATATGGATGTATAGAAGCATGCTGAGATGGGGATGTTTAGAAGAATGGTGAGATGTGGATGTATAGAAGAATGGTGAGATGTGGATGTGTAGAAGAATGCTGAGATGTTGATGTATAGAAGAATGGTGAGATGTGGATGTATAGAAGAATGATGAGATGTGGATGTAAAGAAGAATGGTGAAATGTGGATGTAAAGAAGAATGGTGAAATGTGGATGTAAAGAAAAATGGTGAGATGTGGATGTATAAAAGAATGCTGAGGTGTGGATGTATAGAAGAATGATGAGATGTGGATGTGTAGAAGAATGGTGAGATGTGGATGTGTAGAAGAATGGTGAGATGTAGATGTATAGAAGAATGCTGAGATGTGGATGTTTAGAAGAATGCTGAGATGTGGACGTTTAGAAGAATGGTAAAATGTGGATGTTTAGAAGAATGGTGAGATGTGGATGTAAAGAAGAATGGTGAGATGTGGATGTGTAGAAGAATGGTGAGATGTGGATGTATAGAAGAATGCTAAGGTGTGGATGTATAGAAGAATGATGAGATGTGGATGTGTAGAAGAATGGTGAGATGTGGATGTGTAGAAGAATTGTGATGGTGTGTATGTGGATGTTATGTGCATGAGATGTTCCTGTGTAGTTTTATGTGTATGTATGACTGTGTATGTATCTATGTATGCATATATGTATATGTATGAATGTACATGTTTCTGTGTATGTATGGACATTTAAGAGTGCATGTGTTCCTGTGTATTCAGAGTGTGTATGATTGTGTGTGTATCTATGTATACATGTATGTATATGTATGAATGTACATGTTTCTGTGTAGGTATGGACATTTAAGAGTGCATGTGTTCCTGTGTATTCAGAGTGTGTATGATTGTGTGTGTATCTATGTATACATGTATGTATATGTATGATTGTGTGTAGGTATGGACATTTAAGAATGCATGTGTTCCTGTGTATTCAGAGTGTGTATGATTGTGTGTATACATGATGTGCGCGCATTATTTTATTATGTGCATTCTCGTATAAACAAAACTCGCATTACTGATAGCATGCATTTGTGATCTGAAATATGTGTGCTCAGAAGGGTTGAATATAAGACCGGACTGTGTGTTCAGTGGGTAAACCTTTGAAAATAAAGTTGGTTCGTTATTTTGTTCAGTATTAGTTTTTTTTTTTTTTTTCCACTTGATGAGGAGCGGCTGGCGGAACGATTAGAACGCTGGGCTCTTATTCAGGAGACCCAGGTTTGAATCCTCGGTAAGGCTGGTGATTGTTTCTGTCGGGGGCTGAATAAATTCCTAACCGGCACAGTCGTGGCGACAGCACTAGCCATGCGGCCTTAAACCCTCAGGCTCAAAAGACCCCCCTGCCTACACTGCAGAAGTGGTATATAAAGACAGTAATTGGCAGTTTTTCTACTTTACTCTCAGTATTCTGGTGTCAACCACAAAGCTATATCACTTCCCCTAAATATAATCAATTTGTTAAATCATCATTATTACCATCGACACGCTCCTCCTCCTTATCCTACTCATCATCCTAATCATCATCAATATCGTGTGCCGTGCCGATAAGCGTTACCTGCCGTGTTTCTTCACCTTACATGATCACTAGAATCACGGATGAGGTCAGTGCTCTTGTCTGGCATCATCCATATGGCAAAGACCTCCAGATATTCAACTCTTTCTCATTTCCTAGTTAGTTTTCCCAAGCAATCTTGCAAGCGGTACCAGAGGTCTCGAGTCCATTCAGTTGACCAAAGTCCCGAGTCCATTCAGTTGACCAAAGTCCCGAGTCCATTCAGTTGACCAAAGTCTCGAGTCCATTCAGTTGACCAAGGTCTCGAGTCCATTCAGTTGACCAAAGTCTGGAGTGCATTCAATTGACCAAAGTCTCGAGTCCATTCAGTTGACCAAAGTCTCGACTTCATTCGTCGTCCATTCCTGTGGGAAAGGTAAATGTTCGGAAGGGCCGAATGTAAGACAGGACTGACTGCCCCAATTTGTTATCTTTTGGAAAAAAGTTCTTTCGTTCGTTTGTTCGTTCGTTCGTTCGTTCGATCGTTCGTTCGTTTGAGCGTTCTCATCGACCATTATCTACGTCTTACTTCGGTAATCATTTACTGTTTCTACTAATGTGATTCTTTCATTTTCACCTGCCACAGACCAGACCCAGAAATCGATTGGTGGTACCAAAGACAAGGCAGATCCCAGCAAAGGTGGACTTAGCGGTACGCGCGTGTGTGTGTGTGTGTGTGTGTGTGTGTGTGTGTGTGTTTATATTATGAGCGGATTTCTGGTTCAGAGGTTAGTGAAATCGTTTCACAATGCTATCTCCGTCGTTTATGTAGCTTGATTCCCGCGGTGGGCGGTTTAGAAAAAGACCGTTCATTTAGACAGTGTTTTTGACTTAGTTCCTGTTGTTGACTTCGTTTCTGTTGATGACTCAGTTTCTGTTGTTGACTCAGTAGCTGTTGTTGACTCAGTTTTTATTGTTGACTTGTTTTCTGTTGTTGACTCAGTTTCTGTTGTTGACTCAGTTTCTGTTGATGACTCAGTTTCTGTTGTTGACTCAGTTTCTGTTGGTGACTCAGTAGCTGTAGTCGACTCAGTTTCGGTTGTTGACTCAGTTTCTGTTGGTGACTCAGTTTCTGTTGTTGACTCAGTTTCTGTAGTCGACTCAGTTTCGGTTGTTGACTCAGTTTTTGTTGTTGACTCAGTTTCTGTTGTTGACTCAGTTTCTGTTGTTGACTCAGTTTCTGTTGTTGACTCAGTTTTGGTTGTTGACTCAGTTTCTGTTGTTGACTAAGTTGCTGTTGTTGACCCAGTTTATGTTGTTGACTCAGTTTCTGTTGTTGACTCCGTTTCTGTTGTTGACTCAGTTTCTGTTGTTGACTCAGTTTCTGTTGGTGACTCAGTAGCTGTAGTCGACTCAGTTTCGGTTGTTGACTAAGTTTCTGTTGGTGACTCAGTTTCTGTTGTTGACTCAGTTTCTGTAGTCGACTCAGTTTCGGTTGTTGACTCAGTTTTTGTTGTTGACTCAGTTTCTGTTGTTGACTCAGTTTCTGTTGTTGACTCAGTTTCTGTTGTTGACTCAGTTTCTGTTGTTGACTAAGTTGCTGTTGTTGACCCAGTTTATGTTGTTGACTCAGTTTCTGTTGACTCAGTTTCTGTTGTTGACTCAGTTTCTGTTGTTGACTCAGTTTCTGTTGTCGACTCAGTTTCTGTTGACTCAGTTTCTGTTGTTGACTCAGTTTCTGTTGTTGACTAAGTTTCTGTTGTTGACTCAGTTTCTGTTGTTGACTCAGTTTATGTTGTTGACTAAGTTTCTGTTGTTGACTCTGTTTCTGTTGTTGACTCTGTTTCCTATAAAATCATCAGCCTTAAAAATGAAGAGGCGACTAATCAGATGGGTAGAACGCTAGATTCTCATGCGGGAGACGAGTTCAATCTTCGATGAGGGGTGGAATTTTTTCTTCTGCTGGTCAGAATTTGAAAAAAAATCTAACCTGCACAGTTGGTGGCGACCTCACTAGCCTCGCGGCCTGAAATTCTCAAGCTCGCTACCACCCTGTCCCACATCACTAATGGTAAAAAGAGAAGCAGTAAAGTTTGTTCGTGTTTCTACCGATTATCATCATCATGTACGATGTCAACTGCCGTAGACGCTTATGCGTCCACACAGATCACGATCCCTGGTTGCCTGGAACAGCTCTCTTGATGATATCTCTCCATGCCATCGTTTCAGCTCATCCAGCATCATCTCTCTTGGTCTACCTCTACCCCTTTTCCCACTGATCTTTCCAGTTGTCTCGATGTTCTCTAATGTCTCTCTTCTCATTATGTAGCGAAAGAACAGTGTTTGTCTCTTTCTTATTGTTGCATATAGAGATCTACTTTCATTAGCTTCTTTTAAGCAATCGTTGTTAGTTACTTTGGCTGTCCAACGTATTCGTAACATTCGTCTCAGAAACCACATCTCTGTCCAATCATCAGCACTTAAAATATCATGTTATCAACACTCTCCGCTTCAAGCTTTCAGTCCTGCTTTGTTTCTTTGACTGTTTAATGTGAATTAACAATAAAATTACAAAAAAAAAAAAAAAAAAAAAACAAAAAAAAAAAAAAAAAAATATATAGTATAACAAATTATTATTATTTCAGTCAGTTTCAAAAAGGATTGACACTCCCTTGAGTCGCTGTGGTGTAGCGGCTAGGAGCTCGCATGCTAATCGGGAAGTCGTGGATTCGGGTCCTGATGGAACCGGCTTTTGTCCAGATCGACCAAGCCTTGAGTGGATACCAGGTGCAGTCATGGGACGTAAAGGCGGCCGGCTTGATCTTGACCACATCACCCACCAAGTTATTGGTCTACAAAATAGAGGTCAATCCCTTTATGCCCAATACACCTGAAGGAGTGGAAAAAAGTAAAAAGGTAAAGATAAAGTCGGGGGATGTGAGCCAGCGTCATTGCACACGGTTATAAACCATAAGTGCTCTGCCACCAGTACGGACAGCTGATAAGAAACTGTCCGCCTGTGTCGCCGTTTGCACGTAACTCTGTTGCTACAGCGACGTTCCTCCATTTACTCAAGAGTGTCAACACTGGTACCCATTTCCTAGAGACTGGGTGAACCCCGGGAGTCGCCCGGTTTCGAACACCGACCGTGGGCTGCAGCGAGTCGCAGCTGGATTTGAAAGCGAGCCTCTTATCGACTGCGCTAACGCGGGCCCCTTTACTTTTTAAACTTGACCTTCCTTGAGACTTCCTTGCGCCTCCAGCTTGAAAACCACTGAACTGAAATGATTATTTAATTTTTGTTTGCTTGCAGGACTGCTTGGTAATCTAATTGGCGGGAACAAAAACAAGGCAGACGATTCTAAAAAAGATGATATTAGTGGTATGTTTGGGTTTAGATCTTTTTGTTCACATGGCTGATTCTTCTTTTCTTTGAGTAATATAATGAGGTTAGCTGCTGTTTTACATCAGTGGCGTTACAAAATGTTTCTGTGAAGAACGGTAGATTGTGTATAGTTAGATGAATGGTGATCATTTGATATATTGAAACCTAGTTTTCTCATATGTCTGTGACACAGCTGTGTTTGAAAAATATATACATATCTAAAACACATTTGCGTATTCTCATAGTTCTATGACACAGGCGGGTTCCCTTATAGTTCTATGGCGCAGCCGTGTTTTCTTATAGTTTTATGACAAAGTCAAGTTTGTTTAATAGTTCTATATTACAGACATGTTTTCTTATAGATCTAAGATCCAGCCATGTTTTATTTTAGTTCCCTTTTCCAGCTATGTTTTCTGATATTTCTATGACACAACCATGTTTTTCCAAATCTATATGTGACGCAGCATTGTTTTCTTACGAATGTATGACACAGCCACGACTCCTTATCTATATATTACACAGACATGACTCCTTATCTGTCTATAACACAGTCACGACACCTTATATATCTATGACACAGCGATGACTCGTTATCTGTCTGTGACACAGAAATGACTCGTTATCTATCTATGACACAGCCATGACCCCTTATCTGCCTATGACACAGCCATGACTCCTTATATGTCTATAACACAGACACGACTCCTTTTCTGATTATGACACAGACATGACTCCTTATCTGTCTATGACACAGGCATGACTTGTTATCTATCTATGACACAGCTATGAGCCCTTATCTATCTATGACACAGCCCTGACTCCTTATATGTCTGTAAAACAGACACGACTCCTTATCTATCTATGACACAGCGATGACTCCTTATATGTCTATAACACAGACATTACTTCATATCTGTCTATAACACAGACATGACTGCTTATCTGTTAAGACACAGACATGACTCCTTATCTATCTATGGCACAGACATGACTCCTTATCTGTCTATGACACAGCCAGGCCTCCTTATCTGTCTATGACACAGTCATGATTCCTTATCTGTCAAGACACAAACATGAATTCTTCTCTATATATCAAACACCCATGATTCCTTATCTATCTATGACACAGCTATGACTCCCTATCTATCTATGACACAGACATGACACCTTTTCTGTCTATAACACAGCCATGACTCCTTATATGTCTATAATACAGACATGACTCCTAATCTGTCCCTGACACAGCCATGACTCCTTATCTATCTATGACACAGGTATGACTTCTTATCTATATATGACACAGCCATGACGCTTATCTATCTATGACAAAGCCATGCCTCTCTATCTATCTATGACACAGCCATGACTCCTTATCTGTCAAGACACAGACATGACTCCTTATATGTAAATGACACAACCATGACTCCTTATCTGTCAAGGCACAGACATGACTCCTTATCTCTATATGACACAGCCATGACTCCTTATCTATCTATGACACAGCTATGACTCCTTATCGATCTATGACACAGCCATGACTCCTTATATGTCTACAACACAGACATGACTCCTTATCTATATGTGACACAGCCATGACTCCTTATCTATCTATGACAGAGACATGACTCCTTTTCTGTCTATAACACAGACATGACTCCTTTTGTGTCTATAACACAGACATGACTCATTATCTGTCTATGAAAAAGCCATGATTTCTTATCTATCTACGACACAGCTATGACTCCTTATCTGTCTATGACACAGCCATGACTCCTTTTCTCTCTATGACACAGCTATGACGCCGTGTCTATCTATGCCACAGCAATGACTCTGTATCTATCTATGACACAGTCATGACTCCTTATATGTCTATAACACAGACATGACTCCTTTTCTGTCTATAACACAGACATGACTCCTTATCTATTTATAACACAGACATGACTCCTTATCTATCTATAACTCAGACATGACTCCTTATCTGTCTATAACACAGACAAAACGTCTTATCTATATATGACAAAGACACGAATCCTTATCTGTCTATGACACAGTCATGACTCGTTATCTGTCTATGACACAGCCATGACCCCTTATCTATCTATGACCCAGCCATGACTTCTTATACGTCTGTAACACAGACACGACTTCTTATCTATCTATGTCACAGCCATGACTCCTTATCTATCTATGATACATGTATGACTCCTTATCTATCTATGACACAGCCATGACGCCTTATCTATCTATAACAAAGCCATGACTCCTTATCTATCTATGACACAGCCATGATTCCTTATATGTCAAGACACAAACATGACTCCTTATCTATATGTGACACAACCATGACTCCATATCTGTCAAGACACAGACATGACTCCTTATCTGTATATGACACATCTATGACTCCTTATCTATCTTTGACACAGGCACGACTCCTCGCCTGTCTATAACACAGCCACGACTCCTTATCTGTCTATGACGCAGCCATGACTCTTTATGTATTTATGACACAGCCATGACTCCTTATCTATCTATGACGCAGACATGACTCCTTATATGTATATAACACAGACATGACTCCTTATTTGTCTATGACACATGTATGAGTCCTTATCTATCTATGATACAGCCATTACGCCTTATCTATCTATGACAAAGCCATGACTCCTTATCTATCTATGACACAACCGTGACTCCTTTTCTGTCAAGACACAGACATGACTCCTTATCTGTATATGACAGAACCATGACTCCTTATCTGTCAAGACACAGACATGACTCCTTATCTGTATATGACACAGCTATGACTCCTTATCTATTTATGACACAGCCATGACTCCTTATCTATCTATGACACAGACACGACTTCTCGCCTGTATATAACACAGCTATGACTCCTTATCTATCTATGACACAGCCATGACTCCCTATCTGTCTGTAATACAGCCATGAATCCTTATCTATCTATGACACAGCCATGACTCCTTATCTGTCTATAACTCAGACATGACTCCTTTGATGTCTATAACACAACCAGGACTCCTTAGCTGTCTATGACACAGCTATGACTTCTTAACTGTCTATGACACAGCCATGACTCCTTATCTGTCTGTGACACAGCCATGACTCATTATCTATCTATGACACATCCATGACTTCTTATCTGTCTATGACACAACCATGACTCCTTATATATCTATGACACAGACATGACTCCTTTTCTGTCTATAACACAGACTTGACCAAAGTCTCGACTTCATTCAGTTGACCAAAGTCTTGTGTCTATTTAGTTGACCAAAGTCTTGAGTCTATTCAGTTGACTAAAGTCTTGAGTCCATTCAGTTGACCAAGGTCTCTAGTTCATTCAGTTGACCCAAGTCTTGAGTCAGTTCAGTTGACCATAGTCTCGACTCCATTCATTTGACCAAAGTCTCGAGTGCATTCATCGTCCATTCCTGTGAGAAAGTTGAATGTTCGGAAGGGCCGAATGTAAGACAGGACTGCCTACCCAATTTGTTACTTTTTAAAAATAAAGTTATTTCGTTCGTTTGATCGTTCTCATTGACCATTGTCTACGTATACCTTCGGTAATCATTTACTATTTCTACTAATGTGTTACTCGTTTTCATCTGCCACAGACAAGACCCAGAAATCGACGGGTGGTACCAACGACAAGGCAGACGATTCAAGCAAAGGTGGACTCAGCGGTACGTGTGTGTGTGTGTGTGTGTTTATATTATGTGCTGTTTTCTGGTTCAGAGGTAAGTTAAATCGTTTCACAATGCTATCTCCGTCGTTTATGTAGCTGGATTCCCGCGGTAGACGGTTTAGAAAAAGACCCTTCTTTTAGACAGTGTTTTTTGACTTAGTTCCTGTTGTTGACTCCGTTTCTGTTGTTGACTCCGTTTCTGTTGTTGACTCCGTTTCTGTTGTTGACTCCGTTTCTGTTGTTGACTCAGTTTATGTTGTTGACTCAGTAGCTGTTGTTGACTCCATTTCTGTTGTTGACCCTGTTTCTGTTGTTGACTCAGTTTCTGTTGTTAACTCTGTAGCTGTTGTTGACTCCGTTTCGGTTGTTGACTCAGTTTCTGTTGTTGACTATCCTGTCCCGCATCACTAAGGGTAAAAAGAGAAGCAGTAAAGTTTGTTCGTGTTTCTGCCGATTATCATCATCATGTACCATGCCAACTGCCGTAGGCGCTTATGCGTCCACACAGATCACGATCCCTGGTTGCCTGGAACAGCTCTCTTGATGATATCTCTCCATGCCATCGTTTCAGCCAATAAAGCATCATCTCTCTTGGTCTGCCTCTACCCCTTTTCCCACTGATCTTTCCAGTTGTCACGATGTTCTCTAATGTCTCTCTTCTCATTATGTGGCCAATGAACAGTGTTTGTCTCTTTCTTATTGTTGTTTATAGAAAACTACTTTCAATAGTTTCATTCAAGCAATTATTGTTAGTTACTGGAGCCGTCCAAGGTGTTCGTAACATTCGTCGCAGAAACCACATCTCTGTCCAATCATCAGCATTTAAAATATCATGTTTTTAACACTCTCCGCTTCAAGCTTTCAGTCCTGTTTTGTTTCTATGACTGTTAATTAATAATAATATAAAAAAATGGTAATATAACAGATTAGTTTTAGGAAAACTGCAGTTAATTTCAAAACAGATTGACGCCCCCTTGAGTCGCTGTAGTGTAGCGGCTAGGAGCTCGCCTGCTAATTGGGAGGTCAGAGATTCGGATCCGGACGGAACAGGCTTTTGTCCAGATCGACCAAGCCTTGATTGGATACCAGGTGCAGTCATGGGACGTAAAGGCGGCCGGTGTGATCTTGACCACATCACCCACCAAATGATGGGTCTACAAAATATATATCAATACCTTTATGCCCAATACACCTGAGGGCATGGAAAGAAGTACTTCAATTAACTTTTTAAACTTGACCTCTCTTGAAACTTCCTTGCACCTGCAGATTGAGAACCACTGAATTGAAATGATTATTTCATTTTCGTCTGCTTGCAGGACTGCTCGGTGATTTGTTGGGCGGGAACAAAAACAAGGCAGACGATCTTAGTGGTATGTTTGGGTTTGGATCTTTTTTTTTTACATTGCTGATTGTTCTTTTCTTTGAGTAATATAATGAGGTTAGATTCCGTTTTACATCACTTTCTTTACAATATGTTTCTTTGAATTGAAGAACGGTGAATTGTGTATTATTAGATGAATGATGATCATTAGATATTTTAAAACCTAGTGTTCTCATATGTCCGTGGCACAGCTGTATTTAAAAAAAATATATATACACATATCTAAAACACATCTGCTTATTCTCCCAATTCTACGACACAGGCGGGTTCTCTTATCGTTCTGTGGTGCAACCGTGTTTTATTATAGTTTTATGACAGAGTCAAGTTTGTTCAATAGTTCTGTTTTACAGCCATGTTTTCCTATAGATCCAAGACACAGTCATGTTTTATTTTAGTTCTTTTTTTTTACAGCTAGGTTTTCTGATAATTCTATGACACAACAATGTTTTCTTATCTGTTTGACACAACCATGTTTTCTTATCTATTTGTAACACAGTCATGATTTCCTATCTTTGTATGATACATCAACGACTGCGTTTCTGTTTGAGACACAGCTATGACTTCCTATCTATCTGTGACACAGCTATGACTTCCTATCTATCTGTGACACAGCCATGACTTTCTATCTATCTGTGACACAGCTATGACTTTCTATATATCTGTGACACAGCCATGACTTCCTATCTAGATGTGACACAGCCATGACTTCCTATCTATCTGTGACACAGCCATGACTTCCTATCAATCTGTGACACAGCCATGACTTCTTATCTATCTGTGACACAGCCATGGCTTCTTATCTATTTGTGACACAGCCATGACTTCTTATCTATCTGTGACACAGCCATGACTTCTTATCTATCTGTGGCACAGCCATGACTTCTTATCTGTGACACAGCCATGACTTCTTATCTATCTGTGACAAAGCCATGACTTCTTATCTATCTGTGACACAGCCATGACTTCCTATCTATCTGTGACACAGCCATGACTTCTTATCTATCCGTGGCACAGCCATGACTTCTTATCTGTGACACAGCCATGTCTTCTTATCTCTCTATGACACAGCCATGACGTCTTATCTGTTTATGACGCAGCCATGACTCTTTATCTATCTATGACACAGACATGACTCCTTTTCTGTCTTTAACACAGACTTGACCAAAGTCTCGACTTCATTCAGTTGACCAAAGTCTCGAGTCCATTCAATTGATTAAGGTCTCGAGTCCATTCAGTTGACCAAAGTCTGGAGTGCATTCAATTGAGCAAAGTCTCGTGTCCATTCAGTTGACCAAAGTCTCGACTTCATTCGTCGTCCATTCCTGTGGGAAAGGTGAATGTTCGGAAGGGCCGAATGTAAGACAGGACTGCCTGCCCCAATTTGTTATCTTTTGGAAAAAAAGTTCTTTCGTTCGTTTGTTCGTTCGTTCGTTCGATCGTTCGTTCGTTTGATCATTCTCATCGACCATTAGCTACGTCTAACTTTGGTAATCATTTACTGTTTCTAATAATGTGATTCTTTCACCTGCCACAGACCAGACCCAGAAATCGACGGGCGGTACCAAAGACAAGGCAGACGATCCCAGCAAAGGTGGACTTAGCGGTACGTGTGTGTGTGTGTGTGTGTGTGTGTGTGTGTTTATATTATGTGCTGTTTTCTGGTTCAGAGGTTAGTGAAATCGTTTCACAATGCTATCTCCGTCGTTTATGTAGCTTGATTCCCGCGGTGGGCGGTTTAGAAAAAGACCGTTCATTTAGACAGTGTTTTTGACTTAGTTCCTGTTGTTGACTCCGTTTCTGTTGTTGACTCCGTTTCTGTTGATGACTCAGTTTCTGTTGTTGACTCAGTAGCTGTTGTTGACTCAGTTTTTATTGTTGACTTGTTTTCTGTTGTTGACTCAGTTTCTGTCGTCGACTCAGTTTTGGTTGTTGACTCAGTTTCTGTTGTTGACTCAGTTTCTGTCGTTGACTCAGTTTCTGCTGTTGAATCAGTTTTTGTTGTTGACTCAGTTTCTGTTGTTGATTCAGCTTCTGTTGTTGACTCAGTTTCTGTTGTTGACTCAGTTTCTGTTGTTGACTTAGTTTTTGTTGTTGACTCAGTTTCTGTTGACTCAGTTTCGGTTGTTGGCTCAATTTCTGTTGTTGACTCAGTTTCTGTTGTTGACTCAGTTTCTGTTGTTGACTCAGTTTCTGTTGTTGACTCAGTTTATGTTGTTGACTCAGTTTCTGTTTTTGACTTAGTTTCTGTTATTGACTAAGTTTCTGTTGTTGACTCAGTTTCTGTTGTTATCTCAGTTTCTGTTGTTGACTCAGTTTCATTTGTTGACTCAGTTTCTGTTGTTGACTCAGTTTCTGATGTTGACGAAGTTTCTGTTGTTGACGCAGTATCTAATGTTGACTCAGTTTCTGCTGTTGACTCAGTTTCTGTTATTGACTCAGTTTCGATTGTTGACTTAGTTTCTGTTGTTGACTCAGTTTCTGTTGTTGACTCAGTTTCTGTTGTTGACTCAGTTTCTGTTGTTGACTCAGTTTCTGTTGTTGATTCATTCTATGTTGTTGACTCAGTTTCTGTTGTTGACTCAGATTCTGTTGACTCAGTTTCTGTTGTTGACTCAGTTTCTGTTGACTCAGTTTCTGTTGCTGACTCAGTTTCTGTTGTTGACTCAGTTTCTGTTGTTGACTCAGTTTCTGTTGTTGACTCAGTTTCTGTTGGTGACTTATTTTCTGTTGACTCAGTTTCCTATAAAATCATCAGCCTTAAAAATGAAGAGGCGACTAATCAGATGGGTAGAACGTTAGATTCTCATGCGGGAGACGAGTTCAATTTTCGATAAGGGGTGGAATTTTTTCTTCCGTCGGGAGCAGAATAAAAAAAAAATCTAACCTGCACAGTTGGTGGCGACCTCACTAGCCTCGCGGCCTGAAATCCTCAGGCTCGTGACCACCATGTCTCCCATCACTAATGGTAAAAAGAGAAGCAGTAAAGATTAATCGCGTTTCTGCCGATTATCATCATCATGTACGATGCCAACTGGCGTAGGCGCTCATGCGCCCACACAGGTCACGATCCCTGGTTGTCTGGAACAGCTCTCTTGATGATATCCCTCCATGCCATCGTTTCAGCCCATCCAGCATTGTCTCTCTTGGTCTGCCTCTACCTCTTTGTCCACTGATCTTTCCAGTTGTCACGATGTTCTCCAATGTCTCTCTTCTCATTATGTGGCCAATGAGCAGTGTTTGTCTCTTTCTTATTGTTGTTTATAGAGATGCACTTTCAATAGTTTCTTTCTAGCAATTTTTGTTAGTTACTGTAGCCTCCAGCGGCGTCCGTGGCTAAGGCGTTGCGAGTCCGACTCGTAAGCCAGCATACCGCGATCGAAACCCACTGCAGGCTGTGTGGATTTTTATCGTGGTATGGGACGTCGCAGGTCGACCCA
Organism: Candidula unifasciata; assembly: GCA_905116865.2. Lineage (NCBI taxonomy): Eukaryota > Metazoa > Mollusca > Gastropoda > Stylommatophora > Geomitridae > Candidula > Candidula unifasciata. The sequence goes on along the minus strand of CAJHNH020006312.1, from coordinate 419,556 downwards.
GTCTAAAATGGGTACCAGGATGGGCTGTCCTGGGAAAGTAAAGACAGCCGGCGTAATGCTGACCACATTACCCACAGAGTGCTGATGGTCTGTAAAAATATGGGACGCTCTGCCCATATGCCCGATGCGCCGAAAGGCGTGAAAAGGGAACTTTACTTTTTTTTTTTTTTTACTGTAGCCGTCCAAGGTATTCGTAACATTTGTCTCAGAAACCACATCTCTGTCCAATCCTCAGCATTTAAAATATCATGTTTTCAACACTCTCCGCTTCAAGCTTTCAGTCCTGTTTTGTTTCTATGACTGTTCAATGTTAATTAATAATAATATTAGAAAAAAAAAAAGGTAATATAACAGATTATTTTTAGGAAAACTGCAGTTAATTTCAAAACGGATTGACACCTCCTTGAGTCGCTGTGGTGTAGCGGCTAGGAGCTCGCCTGCTAATCGGGAAGTCGTGGATTCGGGTCCTGACGGAACCGGCTTTTGTCCAGATCGACCCAGCCTTGAGTGGATACCAGGTGCAGTCATGGGACGTAAAGGCGGCCTGCTTGATCTTGACCACATCACCCACCAAGTGATTGGTCTACAAAATATATATATCAATCATTTTATTCCCAATACACCTGAAGACATGGAAAGAAGTCCTTTAATTAACTTTTTAAACTTGACCTCCCTTGAAACTTCCTTGCACCTCCAGGTTAAAAACCACTGAATTAAAATGATTATTTCATTTTCGTCTGCTTGCAGGACTGCTCGGTAATCTGTTGGGCGGGAACAAAAACAAGGCAGACGATCTTAGTGGTATGTTTGGGTTTGGATCTTTTTGTTTACATTGCTGATTGTTCTTTTCTTTGAGTATTATAATGAGGTTAGATTCCGTTTTACACCAGTTTCTTTACAATATGTTTCTTTGAATTGAAGAACGGTGAATTGTGTATTATTAGATGAATGATGATCATTAGATATTTTAAAACCTAGTGTTCTCATATGTCTGTGGCACAGCTGTGTTAAAAAAAAATGTATATACACATATCTAAAACACATCTGCTTATTCTCCCAATTCTACGACATAGGCGGGTTCTTTTATCGTTCTATTTTACAGCCATGTTTTCCTATAGATCTAAGACAAAGTCATGTTTTTTTTTTTAGTTCTTTTTTTTACAGCTAGGTTTTCTGATAGTTCTATGACACAACAATGTTTTCTTATCTATGTTTGACACAACCATGTTTTCTTATCTATTTGTAACACAGCCATGATTCCTTATCTTTGTATGATACATCCACGTCTGCGTTTCTGTTTAAAACACAGCTATGACTCCTTATCTATCTGTGACACAGCCATGACTTCCTATGTGTATACAACACAGCCATGACTTCTTATCTATCTGTGACACAGCCAAGACTTCCTATCTATCTGTGACACAGCCATGACTTCCTATCTATCTGTGACACCGCCATGAGTTCTTATCTATCTGTGACACAGCCATGACTTCTTATCTATCTGTGACACAGCCATGACTTCTTATCTATCTGTGACACAGCCATGACTTCTTGTCTGTCTGTGACACAGCCATGACTTCTTATCTATCTGTCACACAGCCATGACTTCTTATTTATCTGTGACACAGCCATGACTTCTTTTCTATCTGTGACACAGTCATGACTTCGTATCTATCTGTGACACAGCCATGACTTCTTATCTATCTGTGGCACCGCCATGACTTCTTATTTGTCTGTGACACAGCCATGACTTCTTTTCTGTCTATGACAGGGCTATGCCTCCTTATCTATCTGTGACACAGCTATGACTTCTTATCTGTCTCTGACACAGCCATGACTTCTTATCTATCTGTGACACAGCCATGACTTTTTCATTCTAATACAGCCATGTTTTGTTATGTATCTTTTACACAGCAAATTTTGCTTATCTATCTATCTATGACGCAGCCATGTTTTCTTATCTGTGTGTGACACAGCCTGACTTTTATCTATATATGACACATGCCAGACTGCTTTTCTATCTGAGGCGCAGCCATGACTCTTTATCTCTCTTTGACACAGTAACCTTTTCTTATCTATTGGTGACATATCCATTTTCAAAATGTGTGAAACCCACAGTAATATTTATCAGTGATTTATTTTCAACGCAGAGGCACTGTCCAAACTAATTGACAAGTTAAAGGTCAGCGGCATTGATGAGAAGGAAAAGAAAGAACTGTCGGAGAGTAAGAGCAACATTTATGTCATTGTGTCTTTGTCCTAGTAAACTAATGTCTGTTATCTTCTATAAACGGAGCTTTTTTCCCCCCTCCTTTCTTAAACCATTTGGTCCTAGGCAGATCACTCCAGGAACGACGATTCAAAGAGAACACTGGTGGTGTTCGGAAGGGAGGAGGTTGGGGTTTGAAGGTGGCAAGGTACCTAAAGGCCTCCTCCCCTCCAAGTTTCGTCACCCCTGACTGACACTGTGTTTATTAGTAACTTGTCAGTGAAACCAAACAAAGAATGCCATAATGATGATATGAAGAAAGAGACGACTGTCATAAGGAATATGACTTTGGGAGAAGACTGAGCACTGGAGAAACCCGTAGCGTGTAAATGTTGAATGTTGTATTAGGAATCCTCATCACAGCACTCGGGATACTTCCATAAGCGCTCTGGTCCCATCTTCAGCAGTAAGCGAAGAGCTCCAATTCTGATGGCGCCATTAGCATCTGATTGTATATCCGTCTCATCCTTCACCTGAGTGTTAGGCTTCGGCCAGATCCCCTGGTAACTCCTCGCAGCGTCATTCTACCCAGACAGCAATGATCCACCTGCGCCTCGGCACTGTTCCCTCGCTCCTAAAGGGCCCTCACAATATCTAACTTGTCATACATCAGTTCACCACCAAGTGGTGCAGAGCCGACCAGTCTATCTGCCTGCTCATTTCCCAACATACTGGCATGACCTGAAGAAAATATCCGAAGGATGTTAACTACCCGCGACCTCTGAAAGAATGCTTGCCACTCTTCACGAACCCGTAGCGTAGGAAAGAAGTGAATCCCCATGGTGGCGTTCCGGAGAGTCAAGGTTCCCTTTCCACTCTGTCAGCATATTCAACATATAGGGATAGTTAGAAGGCTAGTTGCGTATCCTTTACATGACATTGCAGAACCAACCCCAGCAGCCCTGGCTATTGTGTGGTTTTTCTAGGCAAATTACGTCCAGTAGTTTGCCATTGCTTCCCGGACGGTCGGCTCCCTGATACCACTGTCGAAACCAACACAAGGCGCATGGCCCGCTGCTGGGATCGAACCCGGTACCCCGGCATTACGAAGTGTTCGCATCGACTTGGCCACAGAGCCGACATACAGGGCTAGACGTATGTTTTATAGACACAAATCGTCACTTAGTGGGTGATGTGGTCAACATCACAACGGCCGCCTTTACTTCCAAGGACTGTACCTGGTACCTATTCAAACCTGGTCAACCTAGGGGCCAAGGCCATTTATGAAAAAGGCTTGGCTCCTGTATGACCCGAACCTTCAATATTCCGTTGCTCAGGCGGATGTCTAGCTGCTACATCACGGCGACGCCTTTATAATAATAATAATAATAATAATAATAATAATAATAATAATAATAATAATAGTAATAATATTAATAATTAATAATAATAATTAATAATAATAATTATAATAATAATAACAACAATATTGGGCTAAAATACAACTGAGATAATATGAAATATATAAGATCATTCTTGAAACAGAACTATGGACGGAAGGAAATCACGGGTGTTCCATACTACTCTGACAGTTGTTAAAGAGGAGGAGACCGGATCCCGCTGACGGGACGTGCTGCTGACGTCACTGGGTCAGGCTGACATTGCGGTAACGCCGCGGTTCTCAAACTTGAACCGTTATGTTATATTAGGGTCCCGACTACAGCAGCGGTAGAGCTTTCAAATGAAAACAAAAATGTCGTCCCATATATCATTTTTTTTTCTCCTTGCACATTTTCAAGATTTAGTGGGTCAACTGAAACACAAGGATGCAGCAGTAGAAGACCTTTCAAAGGCATCCATACACAAACGTTGAGGAGAGAGATCCAACTGTGCTGAAGTGGACTCCACCAGTGACGCTGAGACAGTTGCATGGGATTATCAAAGCTTAGGCTAACCTGAGGCCCACCCCTCCCCACACTGAGGCCCCCCACACCCCCACTTGAAAAATAAATCTCTTTCCCCCCCCCCCCCCCCCCCAAAAAAAAAAACAACTTGCTAATAACAAATTGCACTTTCCTCTTTGTTCCCCCACCCCCAAAAACCTGGATGTTTTTTTTGTTTTTTTTTTGTCGGAGCCTCTGATATAGAGAAACTTTTTACTGGGATGTAGGAGATGTCTAGTCAGCTCTGTGGCTAAGTCGATGCCAACGCTTCGTAATGCCGGAGTACCGGGTTCGATCCCAACTGCGGGCCATACGCCTTGTGTTGGTTTCGACAGTGGTATCGGGAATCGACCGTGCAGAAGCGATGGCAAACTACTGGACGTAAATTTGTCTAGTGAAACTAC
>CAJHNH020006312.1:355000-407500 GCA_905116865.2 Candidula unifasciata | reverse complement strand
AAGACGGAAGCTGGTTATAATTTAACTGAATAGAGATACACTGAAGCTGATTTATCTCTGCAGTTGTTCTGCAAAAAGTTAACACTTATGAAACCACAACACGTAGCGTTAAAAAGGGAATCTAAATATTTTTGTTGTTATAATTTCCATCTCTAGATGCAGCGTCACGAAGCAGAGCCGTGTTTTACCTAGCAGAGTGCGACAGTTGCAAAAAGAATGCAAAGTTCACGAACATTTATAAGGGTATTAATTGTTATATTATTTGTTCTCGTCATTGTTGTCCCTTAGGTCTGCTCTGGTAGTCTGGTCTGGTAGTCTGGTCTGGTAGTCTTAGTTTTAGCTTCATAGCAAACGGGTCACTCCATTTTTGCTCCGCTCCTGTGCCAACGAAAAACCGAAAAACACACGGAATGTTTATCACAGTCCCTTGTGGAAAGATTGACAGACTGCTGTCTCGGCATATCTAGCATACACACGCATTAAAGCATACAGTAGCAATCCGAAGTGCTAACACAAACAGTCCGCCATTAGAAATGCAGTTCATCATTAATGGTAGCAGAAGTCACTAACAGTCAGCTGTCAACGCGATCAATTTTAATCACATAAGGGCACCACCAACATTGCGACGACAGCAATCGTGGTCGCGCCATTTTCTGAATCTACAACTTACACCACCACGTTGGTCACAGTCGAGAAAACATTCCAAATGAAATCCACAGCCCACAGTGTCACGCAATGCATTCAGCTCAGAAGCTGGGCGACGAAACTATTATCTGCAAATGGAGCAAAAATGCATCGGCCACCGTCCGGCAGAAGCAAAAGATTTGCCTCAGCTCTGAACAGTACACCTGCCTAGCGTCTATTTTGACCGGAACGGCTGTCCCTTAGGTTGAAAACATCATGTGGGAACATATTTTCTTGATAGAAATAACTCAAAGCGTATTTGAAACGCTTCGTCATCGCCATGGGGGATGCAATTTTTAAGTTATTTTGAAGCCCCATCCTGGCTAATGCCGGAGGCCTTAAAAATAACGGGCCTGAAATATGACCTAAGAGCTGAACGGGGTTTCCGAGACCTCTCCAAGTGTGATCCTCATCCGTATGGTGGCACTTTGTGTCACCGAGTGTTCATTGCTTGTGTGATGTCCTGGTGGGGCCCACCTCTTTCTACATACCTATTTGAAGCGCAAAATATAAAAAATAAACGACATTCTTCTACGTTTTTGGGCGTATTGGGCACACAGGTCTAGACTCGGTGGGTGATGTGGTCAACATTACGCCTTCCGCCTTTACTTCCCAGGATTTGTTCCTAGTATCCACTCAAAACTAAATCGACCTGGGAACAACGGTCATTTCTGAAAAAAAGTCCGACTGCGTGAGGACCCGAACCCACCACCCTCAAATCAGCAGGCGAGTGTTTAACCGATACACTACGGGGGCTTCCAACGCATATGTACCAAACATAAAATAATATTTGTTTAAATGTGTCCACAAAAGGTGAGCAGAAAAAAGTACTAGTCTGGCGTTGTGTATTTGAACTGAAAGGACACGTTCAATAAAAAAAAAAAAAATAAATAAATATATATATATATATATATATATATATATATATATATATATATATATATATATATATATAGCAAGAGACGCGTTATCTATACCTGCTTATTTTGGCATGTTCAAAACTATTCTTAGTCTACACACCAAGAGACGAAACAACCAGAATAAAAATAAATTAATCGTTTTGAAAAGATACTAAATGAATTGAAAAAAAAAAAAAGACTTTAAAAAAACCTGAAGAAAAACGGACTTTGGTGCCCTTTTTATTGTGCGGGTGGGAGGTGGACGAGCCTAAAAATGTGGTGGTTGGGGGGGGGGGGGGGGTGATCTTCCAGTGTGGGTTTCGTGGCCCCATTGTGTGCAAAAAAAAAAAAAATAATATTAGACCCTGTGTCAGCCTAACAGGCATGTTGTGAAAGTTGGTTAAATAGGGGTGTTTCACCTGTCGAAGTGCATCTACATGAGAGGCCAGGGACCTGGAGTCTGCATTATAAAAAAAATTCAAAGCTGTAAAATAAATATGCACAAAAAACCTAAATTCTGGAACCAGAGCTGGTGCATTTTCTTTGTAAAGAGTATAAGTTTGTGTGTGTGTGTGTGTGTGTGTGTTGGAACCAAAACATACTAAAAGGTACCACAACACAACACAAGGTGCAAAAACATATCAAAAGGTGCCAAAGACACATCAAAAGGAACCAAAACATAGCATAAGATACTAAAACATTTCAAAAGGTACCAAAGCACATCAAAAGGTACCAAAACACCTCAAAAGGTACCAAAACACCTCAAAAGGTACCAAAACACCTCAAAAGGTACCAAAACACCTCAAAAGGTACCAAAACACATCAACAGGTACCCGGTTAAAAATTTTGAATTAACAAACCGATACAAAGTGTTTATAAAACACGCACGCACGCACACACACACACACACACACACACCACACACACATACATATGTGTATATATATATATATATATATATATATATATATATATATATATATATATATATATATATATATATATATATATATATATAGACAAAGTAGCTTATATTACGTTCGATACGAATTAAATTTCTTTGGCCATCACACAGAATGTTCTTTGTATGTCTGACTTCCTGTATGTGTCTTCTATTATATTTCAATTTTTGGACTACTGATCGCACGGCCCAGAAACACTAATAACTGGATTGTCGCGGTGAAAACTGGCCGTTTAGTCACCTTAATGCACTAATAACGACTATTTCCTTTCTTTTAGTTCTCACGCAGAAGGCTGAGGATGCCCCCTTCAATTCTGGTGAGTATGTTTAACTTATATTATGGCCCCGGTAAAGGCTGGGATTTTTTTTGTTTCGTTTACGTGGACTTCTAGTAATTTCTCTGGTCTCTGGGTAGTGAGATCGGACGCCCGTGTGTATTGTTGCCCGCGTAAACAATCCACTGGCAGTTGGAAATCTAAAATAGTAGCCTAACGGCGCTGCCTGGGCAAAATTTGAAGTCAACCAAAATATTTCAAGATCCTCGTCGGTGATACAGAGCAGTTCTGGGCTACTTTGAAAAGATCACTTTAGGGTTACTACCAGTGTGCCTTGATGTTGATCCGTTGTTCAAACTTCCAAACTTTAAACTAAACATTCTGGTCATGTGTGTAAAGAAGGAAAAATGCAAATTGCAATAGAATAGAAAATTCATACATTGAAAGAATAACTCAACGGGAAGTGAGTAGTGGTTCTGGAAGCTATTCAACATTCAGAGGGAAACAGGGGCGGACTTTTAATAAGGTTGCAGCTGGTTCTATCAGCTTTTTTGGTTGCTGAAGAAGAGGACGGGGCACGTATTGGAATATCCATAGTGCAGTGATGTCAATTCTTGATTCATTCATTTATTTAAGTGTCTGTTGGTAAAACTCATGTAAGACTATAAGTGTAAATCTTTGACACGGCAGTCACCAAAGCAAAAACATGTATGGGGACACGGATCACTACCCACGTATGTTTTCTCAGTGACTTAACTCCTTGAGTACCAGAAAGTTTTACTGGAGATTGCCATATGTATAAATGAGAAAAAGGAAAAACCACGAATGTACTGCTTTTAATGATGCTAAACACTGGGGAAGCCAGATTTCTTAGTATACTGTGACCAACTATGAGAAGGACTAGAACATATTACATTTTAGATAAGATTAACTGAAAGACTAATCACACATCACACGTTGTTTGGGACTGAAATAGTTAATGAGTATGTTCAGGAAGATAGAGATGAGCTGGTTCTGAAGACAGTGGCTGGAGTTTCTGATGCGGCCGGGGTTGACACACATCATTTTCATATTCGGGTCAGGGTATGCAGGAGTGCAAGGAAATGAACAAGCTGATAGACTTGCAAGCAAAGCTACCGTAGTGGGCAAACGATTGAAATGACTTTCTACCCCACTAGGACATCACACAAGCGATAAACACCCAATGACACAAAGTGCCACCATGCGGATAAGGATCGCCGTGGAGAGGTCCCAGAAACCGCGTTCAGACATTTGGCCATATTCATGGCCTGCCTATATTGCGGCCCCCGGCAAAAGCCAGGGTGGAGCTTCAAATAAAAAATTTCATCCTGAAAAGGACGATAAAGTTTAGAATTGGGCAAACGATTTCATATTTGTGTTTTATATACAATTGTATAACCAGTTTGAATGAAAATAGTGTTTAAAAAGAAAACCAGTTCGACTTGAGACATATTACTATTAATATAACTCGATCCTACATCGAGAAGAAACTTTATAACTTATGACGAGTACCCTTAATATCTTTCTCCTTCAAAGATGGAATACAAATGGGACAGGAAAGATTCATAAAATAAATGACTCGGCTATCCTCCGAATAACGGTCCCAAATCATCGAGGCCGAAAATATGCTCTAACAGAGTTTCAGTCACGTGTCAATTTCGAACTTCCGGCGACTTAAATTGCGCACTTTCCAGGGACTTCCGCCACCGCCGAAAGTATCCCAGACGCCGCTCACGCGGCGTGGAATGGGTCTAAACTTGATGGCTGGGACTCACGAGCAGCAGCTACCGCATCTTCTGCAGCTTCCTTTATTTTATTAGCTCGTCCAGGGCCTTCTCTAATTATTAGAGAAGGCGTTGGCTCGTCCCAGCCATCTAGTTTAGCTGCAATCCACGCCGCGTGAGCGACGTGGGGATACTCTCGACAGTGGCGGTAAAGTCCTCGGAAGTACGCAATTCGGGATTGGAAGTATAGTCCCCGGAAGTGCGCAATAGACATGTGACTGAGGCTCTGTTAGGGTATATTTTCGGCCTCGATAATTTGGGACCGTTATTCGGAAGATAGCCGATGACTCTTCTCCTCTTCTTTTTTGTGTGCTTTGTTTTGAGTATGTGATGCTGTTACAATATCTGATAAATGTGTACTGCATGGCTAATGGACCCTTTTTCAACACCTTCATGCGTCTTGGACATATAGGGCTAGACCATTTATGGATACATTGGTACTTAGTGGGTAATGTGGTCAGCATCATGCCCGCCACCTTTACTCCCCAAGACTTTACCTGGTACCTATTTTAAGCTGGGTCGACTTGTGAACCAATGTCATGTGTGAAACACATCCAACTCCGTCAGGACCCGAACGCATGACGTTTGGATCCACAGGCAAGCGTCTAGCCAATACACCACACTGGCTGAAATTCGCATTGTCCTTTTCTTAAATCTAAGTGGGTTTTTTGTTCTTTTACCACATTTGATAAAATCTCTACTCGATGGTGATATCATTTCTATCTCGCTACTTGTCTTTACCTTCTATGATATTTGATGATACCAGTTGTCGGCTAGTTTCACCTTGGAGCCAGATGTTTAGGACCCCACCCTCGAACTCCACCCTAACTTTAGTAGCAGATGCAAACATATCAACACCAGATCTTCAGATTTGCTTGCAATCGTTGAAAATAAATAGAACATATTAGGTAGAGCGTCCCATATTTTTACAAACCAGTCGGCACTGAATGGGTAATGTGGTCAGCATTTAGCCGGCAGTCTTTATTTCCACAGAACATGCATCCTGGTACCCATTTTAGGCTGGGTCGACGCCCCATACCATGATAAAAATCCACGCAGCTATCAGTGGGTTTCGATCGCGGTACGTTGGAATTACGAGTCGGACTCGCAACGCCTAAGCCACGGACGCCGTTATTAAGTGAAGGGACATGATAATTGCCGAAATTGTGCAAGACAAATGATGACAAAAATGACCGTGAGTGTCAAATCTTGTCTTCAAAATATCAAAAACAAACTATGAGTGCAGAGAAACAGAAAGTAAACGGCATACTCATTCCAACACTGAGCTACCGGTGCCAATCACAGACATTGTCGAAAGCCCGTGCACATTATCTAAAGTCCATGCACGCAAAATCGGCATGTGCTAGATGAGATTTCAGAGAAAAACCGCCAGCCTAACTATTGTAGGAAAAATACCTTGTACTAGATTAATCGAGAAATAGCAGATCAAATTGTTTGGTCATCTCGTTAGAGTGCAGCAACACCAGCTACCATAACTGGCACTACATCTGAGAAGATCATCTAATTGAGCAAGAGGACGGCTACGAAATAATGGATCAACAATGTTAAAAACACTTTAATCCTTCACAGCGTGATAATTGGCAGTCAGTGCCAGCCAGCGTACATTGGATCGCAAATTACTCCTCCCCACGCCGCTTTACTGCAAAAGTGGTTAAAGACTAAGTTATTGAGTATCAAGTCTCTACGAAAGAAAACGTACTGTAGTATAAAATCATCAAGACGACTGATGTTTACTGCTTTATTTGTTCAGAAACTGAAGATGCTATCGAAAGTGTGTGTCAGTTTGAAGAGCAGGAAGTCGGTGTTTTAAAGAAAAGGTCTATGCTAGAAGGTAGGTGCCCTGTTGGCCTTTTTGAGAACGTTGGTTCTATTGTCTCACATCGCATTCGTGATTTTGTTTGTAAGCTTTTACTTAATTTGCTTTTATATGTCTTTCTGGTAAGTTTTGTGTTTATTTTTTTTTTCCTGAGATTAAAAAAAAAAAAAAAGCTATTTATTGTTCATGTTGCATGCTTCTTCTGTTTTTCTATCCCCCAACGGAGCATAGGCCCTCAACCAACTCACGCAAAGTCGTTCTATCCTTCGCCATTGTAAGGAGCTCGCCCCATCTTTCTAACTTCATTCTCCAGCTCTCTTCTCCATTTGGTTTTTGGCCTTCCTTTATTCCTATGCCCCTGTGGGTTCCAATGCAAAGACATTCTAGTTATGCTGTTCTCCTGTTTTCTCAATGTCGTATGCTATTAGTAGTTATATCTTTCCACAACATTATGTCTCGTGCTGAGTTAATCAGTACCCCATAGATCTATTTCTTCACAGTTCTATGCTGCACATGGAGACGGAGCGCTTAGAATGTCTCCAGTTCTGTGAGAATGGATCTCAGCTCAGCTCCCATACTATGATGTCAATCTCTCCCACATTCTCTGTCTATGTCGTGACCCACACATGATTCCTGGTCACACCTTTACCAGCTTCCTAATTATAATTAGTGGAGGTTGAACCGGGTATCTGGAATCTGCCTTATTGGGTCTGCCGTCCAACAACTTCTCTTTTGGTCTCCCGTTACCTCTCTTCTTCTTCTTCCTTTTCTTCTTCTTCTTCTTCTTCTTCTTCTTCTTCTTCTTCTTCTTCTTCTTCTTCTTCTTCTTCTTCTTCTTCTTCTTCTTCTTCTTCTTCTTCTTCTTCTTCTTTAGTTGTCCCATTTTCGTGACGTACTTCACTTTTGTCATCATCATCATCGCCACCGCCATTATCATCATCGTCATTATCGTCATCAGCATCATCATCATTATCATCACCATGTGCCTTGCCAGTAAGCATAGGCTGCTGTGTTTCGCTATCTCACACGATTACCGAAATCGTGGTTTTCTTCAATGTTTCCCTCTCACCCCATCGATCTGACCAGGATATCCCGGTATTTATCTCTTTCCTCCCTGAGAGACACTGAAGGAGAGATTTATAGACATATGACTGGCCCTGATCCTAATGACAGCATTAACCATCAAACAAGAAGGGACCAGGCCACCATCTTCAGACTTAGAACACAACATACTCCACTCAGTGGACATCTAAACAGAATACAGCCACAACTCTCTCTAGAGTGCCAACTATGTAACTACCCCTACGAAACTGTTGACCATCATCTCTTTGAGGGTCCAAAACTCAGCGAGACTAGAAGAATGCTACTCCCTCCGAGACCAGATAAGTGGAACACCTTGTACGGAGGAAAAGAACAGCTTGTGAAAAAAATGCAAATTCCACTACAAAGCACTGGGCCAAAGGGCGAAAGCTCATGCGCCGCTGGATCGATAAAAACAACAACAACAACAATCTCTTTGCCTCCTCTTGCTCTCTTCCCATCAATCTTACCAGATGTTACTAAATTCTTGGGATCATTCCTTCTCATAATATGTCCCCAAAACATTGTGTGTCTACGGCTGATTGTTATAATACGTTTACGACTTTCGTTTATCTCGACGAGGACCGCTTGGTTTGTTTTACTATCCTTTCTATGATGATAAGTAAATGTATGTCATCTTCTTCTGATGGACGGTGTCCGTGGCTTGGGCGTTGCGAGTCCGACTCGTAATTCCAAAGTACCGGGATGGAAACCCACTGCTTCCTGTGTGGATTTTTTATCATAGTATGGAAGTCGCAGGTCGACCCAGCCCACAAAGGGTAATCAGGATGTATGTCCTGGGGAAGTAAAGACGACCACAAAACCTGTCGGTAAAAATTTGGGGTGCTTTTTCCATATGCCCGAAGCGCGTAAAAGGCGTGAAAATGTATCTTGGCTATCTCCTTCTGATGCCGTCAATCAGTTCTCTTTTCCTGGTTAAGTTTGTGTCCAGACATCTTCATGACACTTTGTGATCTGTCCACGATGTTCTTAATCTGTTCAACCGCCTCTCTGCATCTCACACACAGTTGAAAAAAAAAAAGGTAAAGTCGGGAGATGTGAACCAGCGTCATTGCACACGGTTATAAACCATAAGTGCTCTGCCACCAGTACGGACAGCTGATAAGAATTGTCCGCCTGTGTCGCCGTTCGCACGTACCTCTGTAGCTACAGCGACGTTCCTCCATTTACCCCAGAGTATCACTCTGGTACCCATTTCCTAGAGGCTGGGTGAACCCCGCAAGCAGCCCGGTTTCAAACACCGACCGTGGGCTGCAGCGAGTCGCAGCTGGACTTGAAAGCGAGCCTCTTATCAACTGCGCTAACGCGGCCCCAGATGCACAGTACCCAATCCTTTCCCACGCCTTCACGCCTATTGGACATACAGGGCGAGACCTACATTTTAAAGACCAATCCGAACTAGGTGGGTAATTTGGTCAGTGTCACGTCCACCGCCTTTCCTTCCCCGGACTTTACCTTTTTGACACTTAAGGTGGGGCCTGTCTTAGAGCTATGGTCATTTTAAAAAAAGATTCGGCTCCGCCAGGACCTGAACCAACGTCCTACGCAGGCAAGTGCCTAGCCGCTACACCACTGCTGCTCCATAGTTCACACAACAATTCCCATTGAATGGCTGACTGACCATGATTACCTTTTCGTACATTGGTACATCTTCGAAACCTCAAAGACTGCACAAGTGACTGAATGTTGTAGGGTTTTCTTCCCGTGGGGGAAGTGAGGGAGGAGGGGGGAGGGGAGGATGAGGGGAGGGGAGTGTTTCTTGGTGCCATTAAAAGGAAAACCAAGAATAGACCCACAGCACCCACAACAATCTTGTTGTAAGAGTCGACTAATTGGGGACTTCCTTCCAAGTCCGAGTGCAAGCGGTAAGGAACAACCGACCGCACACGAATAAGCCAGTAAAACGGATGTACACGCACAACTCAGGCTCCGACACTAAGCCAAAGTGGAGACGGACAAATTATCAGGTTTTGTTGTTGCATGAGCTCACAGCCGGCGAACAAAGAAGAAGAAGAGTATTTCTTCTGCAGGCACTAATACGTTCACTAGTTTGCCATTTCTTTCTGAACGGATTGCTTTTCATACTATAGTTAAATTCAAAACAAGATGATCTGGTGCCAAATCATCTTTACCTGACCTCGAAGTCGGTATGTCGGAATTGTGAAATTACTTGTACTAACCCTAGCCTACAGCCAACGACACATAACACAGATGCTAATAATGACTTTTTAGAACATTTTCTCACATTAATTGACAAATAATTTAGCATGAATGAATGAATAAATGAATAGATGAATGAATGAATGAATAAATGGATACATGAACATCACAGAAAATATTTAAGATTATTCAAAACAAAATACATAAGTAAAACATACAAAATAATTGATGAAAGAACAAAATGAAGTAAAACATTCAATAACTCCCAACAAAATACATAAAAACATGGACATAAAAACAAAATACGCCAAACACACAAGATAGACACCTGTACAGGATAGGCATAAAAGAATCTGCTGCCTGTGATTATGGAGCAGAAGGACAGACCCCTGAACACATACTACAGTCCTGCCCTAACCTCTCCCAGCAAAGACTGTGGATCTGGCCCAAGGGAGCCACATTGCAAGAGAAGCTATGGGGGACCGGTGGCGACCTTAAACGCACAATCCTATTTGTGACCCAGACGGGACTCAATGTTTAGCATGACTGATGTCGAACGCAGAAGAAGAAGAAGACCCAGCATGTATTTAAAAAAAACCGAACGAAATCTTTATTCCAACATGTTTGAAGAACATACATTATTCGAAACAAATACTCTGACAGAAGTAAAAAAAAAGTTAAGTAAAGATCCCTTTACACGCACTTAGGCACATCGGGCATATAGGAAGACACTGACAGAAAACACAACATTATTCCAGAGATGGGTTTAAAAAAAACTTACAATATGATTTCGAACAAAAGCAATGACACAAAACGTTGTTTATCCGCAGGAATGCTTGGTGTTGATTTAAGCCTGAGTGGAAAACTAAACCTGGGAGGTTGGCAACGTTGTACGAGCCAAGGTAGTATTTAGAGAGCCCATTTACACAGATAGTTGCGGTGTTTTATTGTGTGGTCAGTCCGTTATGTGGTCATTTATGTTATGTGTGTTCTATGTACACAAATGACTTCTTAGATATAATAGCTAACGAGGCGGTAGAGCTGGCGAGAGACCGAGTTTCTTTCAGGCATCCCGTGACGTTCTGCAAAGTATCTGCAACATGATGATCGTCTCTGTACGTCCTGACATTATTTATAGAAAGATAAGGCGGCTGCGTGGTCTCGAGGCGTAGTGTCCGCCCTGAGTGCTAGAGGTTCCGGGTTCAGTCCCCGGTAAGGGCTAGGATTTTTTCCCGTGGGTCTCTGGGTAGTGAAATCGGACGCCCGTGTGCATTGTTGCGCACGTAAAAAAAAAAAAAAACTCTTGGCAGTTGGAAATCAAAAGAGTAGCTTAACAGCGCTGCCCATGCCAAATTCAGAGTTAAAAATCGACCCAAAGTATTTCAGGATCTTCGCCGGTGCTACAGAGTCTGTGCACTGTGCTGAGCTTCTTCGGTCTCAGACTTGAGTTAGAAGAAGAACGGAGCACTAATGAAGCACTAAGCCATGTGCCATGATGTTGATCCGTTGTTCAAACCTTAAACCTCCTTGGATATGAAAGCGCATGAGGCTGGAAAGCTGGCGAGAGGCTTAGTTTCTTTGAGGCAAACCATGATGAGAGCGAGGTTTTTAAAGGGTCTGCAACTTGATGAGATGATTGTCTCAGTACGTCCTGACATGAAAAAATAAAAAAAATAAAAATAAAAAAAGATGAAATGTGCGGTATCCGTGCGCTTTGATAATATTTATGTGTACTCTCAGTGCCTACATACATTATTTATGTGAAGATGTTATGTGTGATCTCAATGTATCCGGACAATGTGTATAAGAACTTTTTATATGTGCTTTTATTGCGCCCTGACAAGATCTATGGAAACATGTTATGTGTGGTCTCAATGTATCTGGACAATATGTATATGAACTTTTTATATGTGCTTTTATTGCGCCCTGTCAAGATCTATGGAAACATGTTATGTGTGATCACAATGTATCCGGACATAATTTTCTTCTTCTGCTTCTTCTTCTTCGCTTTTACCGGCGTTACACTCAGAGGGAAAGTTCCAATTCATCTTTCATTTCTGGACTTTGGTTTTATTCTAGAACCTGAGTTTGCGGGCACATCTGTTTTACCAATGTGGTCTATTTGTATGCAGACTTTTGTTTCTTGTCTCTCAGGCAGATGCACTACGTGATCCACACACACACAAAAAAAAAAAAAAAACCAAAAAAAAAAAAAAAAAGACAAAAAAAAAAAAAAAAAAAAAAAAAACACACACACACACACACACAAAACGATTATTAGTTTCTTAAAAGAAACCTCTATCAGTATTTGCCTTGTACGACACGCTTTTAAGGGAGGCAGTGGATCCACACCCTATTCTTTTCCAACACAGGAAACATGTTTACAAGAAGATGATCATAGCGTCCACATATTTTTTTTGCTACATTCCTAGCTACCAAACTACATTCCTACCTACTTTCCCCCTAACTGCCTATCTACCTGCCTAACTGCACGCCTATCTTCCTACATATTTACTTATCTACCTGCCTACCTACCAACATTCCTGCCTGCTTACCTACCTTCGTAGCAGCCTTCCTTCCTACCTACATACCTACCAAAATGCCTGCTTGTCTGCAACCTATCTCCTATCTACCTATCGCTTTTCCACCACATCTGATAATATTACAAATTGTTTTTATTAACGCATTCCTACTACCTCTCATTGTATTGTTCTTATGTTGTAGTTGTGTTGTTGTTGTTGTTGTTGTTCTGTTTACAGTATTGCATTCACATCCCGTCTCATCACACTGTGGACTTTATTTGGTTAACTCACTGGTAAAAATTGCACTACATGTCTTCGGCGACTAAACTGAACCAGTATGGTAGCTCTATATGTCACCCAGCCTAGCGGACTGGATCTCATTCGTAACTAAGAATATTTTTATATGTGTGTTTTCCTTTCAGACAAGGAGCGAATAAAATCCATATATGAGAGAATTCAATCCAGCAACCTAAAGAAAGAAACCAAACAAAAAGTCTGCCAATGTAAGACACCTTGTATTGATGCAAGATCATATGTTAGACCAGCTAAAGTATTCTGACTAGCAATGTGTATGCCTGCTCATTTCTGTATAACACACAGCTGATCCAAATCTTTACTTCAGTCTGTATGGGACATGCTCAGTCTCCCAGGGCCTCACTGTATTAACTTTACTTCCGCTTCTTCTCCTTGATTATCTCGTCTTCTCCTTCACTTACTCTCCTTCTTCACCTACTCTCCTTCTTCACGATCTCTTTTACTTCTTCGGATGTTGAGGGAGAAATAAGGTTCTAGATAAGATTCTGGCTGCCTCAACCATAGATGCATGGTACTGTCTTCAAGTTTCTCACGATCTAAGTTTCCGCCTTGTTCTGGTCTATGCCAGGCTCTGTAATACTCTAATTTCTGGCATCATAAGACATTCTCTCTACGTTGATCAGTTTATTTACTGCTTTGGTTTGTTGTCAGGAACCTACTTTACTGCTCTGAAGGCCTATGACTCGTGTGTAGGCTCGCGTGTAGGCTCCTGACAGGTATGTCTATCCTTAAACTCAGTTAACCCCAGAGTTAACTTGCGACCCTACCACAACCGGCCTTGAGGGCTTTACCTTCACCACTCACACCATTAACAACCTGTTGTTCCAGGTATTACCTGGATCCTAGTTGTTTTCTACGCCTAGATAAATTATACCAGGACTGCAGTGCTACTGGCTATTTTGAGTGGACAGACATTGTCACTTAACCAGACAGAACCCTTCACGAACCAACCTTGCTAACGCAGCGTTCAACACATAGGTGGATTGCGGAATGCCAAAGTCTAACATCTGTCCAATGAACCAACCAACCGTAAGATCCCACTCTGGTCGTGAAGGTAGTCGAATAATTTGCTACCGCAGCAACAAAATAACACAAAATCTCACAATACCTGTCGCAAAGTCATCATATCGTATTGCCCTGTCCGAGAGTCCGATAAAGCGCAGCAGGGGAAGATCATGGCCTGGAGTCACGACCCAGGTCGGCCCACACTCCAAGACTGTATGGAAAGAATGGACCGAAACAATCGTTGAAGAGGGATCTTTCTACTGATGATTGGTAGACCCCTGGTGTGCATGCTCCTGTCGCTAATCTAAGTCTAACACAGTTGGATGTTGAATTAAGAATCGACATCACAGCACTCGGGGCATTAGCATAAGCGCTCCCTCCTTTTCTTCAGCAGCAAGCGAAGAGTTCCAATTCCGATAGCACCAGTAACTGTCTGACTGTTTAAGCGTCTCGCTCTTCCCCTGAGTGTTAAGCGTCTGCAAAATCACCTTTTAACTCCTCGGACTCCTCCTCAACTTCATCATACCTCACGTCCAAAGACTTACAAATCTCTCCAAAAGTCGGTATGCCCGATCCTTTTGTCGTGTCCAAACATTCAGGCCGGGTAAGTCTCAAAACGGCGTGAAACCACAAATGTTTATCTCAACTTGTCACGGTGTTCTGTTGATGGTATTTTTGTATCGCTGAACACCCGATCAGGTCTCGGTCAACTTAGGGCCAACCTTCTTTTTAATCACCATAGAACTGCGATATCTCATAGCCACACAAGCCCTGATATATGTAGTTTAGTATCGATTCTGTACCAAGGTTTCGCCTTGCCGCTTCCTTCGTGATTTTATCTTTTCTGGTCACTCCCTCAAACCTCTCAGAAATCTCAATTCCATGTTCACCAACTTTCTTTATTACACTCTGTAAGCTAAAAAGTAAAGAATTTTTTTGTTTGCGGTAGTGGCACAGCGGGCATTCGGTGCTAAACTCACAATTTTATAGACAGACTGGCACTCGGTTTACGATGTGGTCAGCATCACACCTGTCGCCTTTGCTTCCCAGGACATTACCTAGTGTTTTCCGAAGTCGAAGTGCATGTGCATGAGAGACTAGGAATCGACAGTCTGAATTCAAATTGGACCAAAATTGGACGAACAAACAGTTTACAGATAGTATAGTATAGTAGTGGTAATGGTTGTAGTAGTAGTATATTATTATTAGTAGTAATAGTAGTAAAAGTAGTAGTAGTCTAAGTAGTATATATGTAATAGTATAGTAGGAGGATAGTAGTAATAGTATAATAGTAGTAGTATAGTAGCAGCAGCAGTAGTAGTAGTAGTAGTAGTAGTAGTGGTATAGTAGTAGTAGTAGTTGTTGTTGTTGTAGTAGTAGTATTAATAATATAGTAGTATTAATATAGTATTAGTAATGGTTGTAGTAGTGGTATACTATTAGTAGTTTAGTAGTAGTATTAGTTGTATAGTAGTAGTATAGATGTAGTAGTCGTAGTATTATTAGTATTTTAGTAGTAGCATTGTAGTATAGTGGTAGTAGTAGTATGGTAGTAGTAGTAGCAGTTTAGTAGTAATGTAGTACTAGTAGTAGTATAGTAGTTGTATGGTGGCAGTAGTAATATAGTAGTAGTAGTGTTGTAGTAGTAGTAGTATGGTGGTAGTAGTAGTATAGTAGTAGTAGTATTAGTTAGTATGGTAGTGGTAGTAGTAGTATAGTATTAGTAGTGTTGTAGTAGTTGTAGTATAGAAGTAGTAGTAGTAGTAGTAGTAGTAGTAGTGTAGTAGTTGTAGTAATAGTAGTAGTAGTAGTAGTAGTAGTAGTAGTAGTAGTAGTAGTAGTAGTAGTAGTAGTAGTAGTAGAAGTAGTAGTAGTAGTAGAAGTAGTAGAAGTAGTATTAGTAATATTAGTAGTAGAAGTAGTAGTGGTAGTAGTAGTAGTATTAATAGTAGTAGTAGAAGTAGCAGTAGTAGTAGTAATAGTAACAGTAGTAGTAGAAGTAGTAGATGTAGTAGAGGTAGTAGTAGTAGTAGTAGTAGTAGTAGTAGTAGTAGTAGTAGTAGTAGTAGTAGTAGTAGTAGTAGTAGAAGTAGTAGTAGTAGTAGAAGTAGTAGAAGTAGTAGTAGTAGTAGTAGTAGATCCTGCCTGACAATCTCCGAATGAAAGTATTGACTGGTCTCTGTTTGTTGTCCAGGGCTACATTTTCCAGTAGACCAAAACGGGAAGCTGGTCACTAATACCACAGATATCAGTAAGTAGACATGTGTTATTATTGTTTATGAAATAAAGTCTATAATAATGTCTTCTGTGTTTTTCTGTATTCGCCCCTAACAGGGCGGTTGTCACGGTAACGATGTGGTTGACAGCTAGGCTGTGATATCTGCGCTATTCAACAGAACACATCTAATTTGAAACCCTAATTAGTCGCCTTTTACGACATGCTTGTTGTGTATGAGGGGAAGTAGGTCTACTCTGTTCTTTTGCTAAAATGTGGCCAGAGAACCCATATTGAGAGTCTTTAGTAAATTTGGTCTTAGGAGAGCTTCCGGTGCAACAAGTAGAGATAAAATCAGGAATGAAGAAATTAGAAGACTAGGACTGAAACGAATCCTGCATATCATTAAAAACCAACAAATGAGATTTTTTGGTCACCTGACGAGAATGCCTTGTACCAACTGCCACAGAGAGCCACGCTGAAGAAATATAACAAACACAGAGCAAGGGGAAGTTCACGCAAGATATGGAGCGACATCATCAGAAGCAATCTAACAGAAATGAACTCAACTTGTATAATTCAATATAATAAGCGCATAAATGAGCCTTACATCTCCCCCCCCCCCCCCCCCACCACCACTCCCAAACACCTCGCTGAGATACATGGTGGAAGAAGAAGAAGAAGAGGAAGAAGAAGGAGGAGGAGAAGAAGAAGAAGAAAAAGAAGAAGAAGAAGAAGAAGAAGAAGAAGAAGAAGAAGAAGAAGAAGAAGAAGAAGAAGAAGAAGAAGTAGAAGAAGAAGAAGAAAAAGAAGAAGAAGAAGAAAAAGAAGAAGAAAACTATAACAAACTGTAAGGTACTGACTGGAACTGTGGAGAGACGAATCAAAGACAAAGCGACACATTAGACAACATAAATCGAAAGCTGTTGTTAGCATTTCAGGAGTTCGTCCCAGCCTTTACTTCCGAGGCCCTTACATGGTCTCCATTTAAGGCTGAGTGGAACTGAGGGCCAAAGTCATTTTTGGAGCCAAGTGCGATTCCATCAGGAGTTGAACCCACGACATTCGGATGCGCAGGAGAGCGTCCAGCCGTTATACCACGGCAGTGTCTAGGGGTTTCTGTGGCTGTAGTTCATCCGTTATATGCTAGTACGACAAGGCAGCTAACCCCTTTTTATAAAAAATCGCCCTTTTTAGCATACAGCTTTGTCTTCAGTTAGGTTCTAACTGGCCAGGTTGCGAATTTCTTGGCAGCATACCGTTGACATCCCCCAGGTCGATCCAGCCTTCAGTGGGTACCGGGTGCAGTCCCGAAAAGTAAAAGGCGGTTGGCGCGATGCTGACCATATCACCCAACTTGTGCTGATGGGATATATAATATAGGTCTAGCCCTATATGCCCTTCACGCCTGAAAACGTGGACAAGCATTATTTAATTGTTATACAGTTGACGTGGTTGGAGCACATAGTCGGCATTTTCTGGTGCTAAGTTGATGGGGCAAGTCTCCGTGTTTCCTACACCGAAAAGTGTGAACATGTGTTGGCGAAGTCTATTGGGCTCTGTCCTTAGTCTGAATATAACACAATATCCCTTTCTAGAGAGGCGATGAAGAAAGTTTAGTAAAACATTTACTGTGTGTAACCAGTAGGGCTGTACCGAATAGGGATTTTCACTATATGGCCGAATACGAATAGTGGGACCAACTATTCGGCCGAATACAAATACGAATAGTGTATCATCATCATCAGGTACCTTGCCGACCGACGTGGGCGATTATGCCTCACCACAATCTGCGATCTGCTGCAGCATGTATTAGTTCGTGTGCTGACACACCTCCATGCCATGCAACAAGACTGTCAAGAATCTTCTCTCTTTGTCTTCCTCTATCCCTCCTTCCACAGATCTTTCTAGTGGTCACCACATGTTCCATTTTCCCTCTTCTCATAACATGGCCGAAAAATGATGACTGTCTCCTTCTGATGTCTGTGATTAGTTGTCTTCGGGCTCCCGCTTCTTTCAAAACCTATTGGTTGCTTTTTTTTTTTTTTTGCTGTTCAAGGTATTTTATGCATTGTTCTGTAAAACTACATCTCTGAAGCCTAGAGAAATTGTTTTGCCTGCCAACCGATTGTCCAGGACTTACAACCACATGTTAAAACTGGAAAAATAGGAGAAAAATAGTAGCAAGCAAGAATTATTTTTCTAACCTTCAATTGCAAAGATATATTGCATTAGATGTTCTTCATTTAAAAAAATGCAGAAATTGCCAGTCGCCTGTGCTTTTTTCGACAGTGGTGAGGAAAGTATCTCAAGTATCTTTGTGTCTTCTTTAATAATTGTACAATTTTAGCCGACTTTTCTTGATTTTCGCCCCGGCACCTCTAGCATGCGCCCACAGTTTGAGAACCTTTGCTATAATACCTCGGTCGAGTCAGCAGGCAAGAGCTTGCTAGCTGCTGTACCACTCAACCGGGTCGCAGTTTTCCCGCTACTACAAACTTAGGCAACAGCAACTATTGTGTTGAGCGAATTATTTCAGTCCATCGCAGCGTATGCAGAAATGAGTGTAAGGTAACCACTATTCGTATTCGGCCCGACCGCAACTATTCGGTCGAATACCGAATAGTCATTCGGTCAACTATTCGGCTCCGAAGCGAACACGAAGCGAATATTCGGTACAGCCCTAGTAACCAGTCAATAAATCAATCAGTCAATCAATAAGCAGGTCCTTCACAGAACGTCGCTCTCTTCACGGCTCGCTGAAGGTTTCTCTTTGTCCAGCAAATCTCCAGCCCTGTGTGCTTTCATAGCCATTTAATATTCAGTTTCTTGTATCCACGTTAGCGGAGGTCGGCCTCGGTAAACGTAAATACATTTAACTGAAACATATAGATCACGTTGTATCTTGTTGCGCTGTACACCTCCCCACAGAAGCCTAAAATTAGCCACCAGATCCTTTTGTTTGCATAACGCGTGATTTCCTACTACTTCCACACATTTTTATAAAACTTTTCTTCAATGTGTAGTAAATAAATAGGAAGGCGAGTCATCGTCATTATCAGTTTCCACTTCTGTGTGTTGTGGGGAGAAACTGCGGTCCATTATTTGATGGGCAGCAACAGCTATTATCATTCCGTGTCTATATAAAAGCTATTTAATGTCATCAATTCATGTTTCCTAGGGCAACCTCTTGCTATCACATCATATCTTGTCATGTGTAGTGCCTGTGTTGGTAGTTGCTATGGCTGAATTCTTACTAGATGACCAAACCATTTGATCATCTGTTTCTCAATGTATTTAGCCCATAGTGTTCTTCAAACAAATTGACAATATTATTTCTATCTTTGTCTCGAATGGTCAAGTTGGCGGCTTTTCTCAGGCATCTAAGGTGTTAAATTTATATAGTTAGCCTTTGATAAAGTGCAAGTCTAGTGTTAGCAGCATAGTGTTGGTATACAAATGCTGTTCATAATATGTTTCCTGTCACTTGTCTGATCCCTTTGTTTGCGAAACGCGGTATATCCTACTGCGTCCACCAATTTTATTAACAGTTTTTTCACTATGTAATAAATGACTAGGAAGACACAGTCCCTATTAAACACAAGCTCAGAGTCCAGTTTCTGACCACTCCCCCCTGTGGGTTCAGGGAAAACAAGAATAGACCCACAGCCTACCCAAAAGCATGTCGTAATAGTCGACTAATTGGGAGCTTCCTTCAAAGTCAGAGTTCATCTGCCTAAGAGGCGAGGAACCAAAAGTCTGCTCACAAATAAGTCAGATATGTCAAACGGATGCGCACACAACACCCAGGTTCTGAAACAGGACTGCAGTCCTGAAGTGGACCAACAACAAAAAACGTTTCGCCGGAGTTTACAGCCGGTGAACGCAAAGAAGAAAGAAGATGTATATGACAACTAGATGTTGAAGATATGCATCTCATGGGAGTTTTCAATGTCTTGTTTCTTAGACAGCCCCGAGCAACTAGAATTAGCACTGAAGTTACAGAAATGTAAGCCTTGCCAATGGAAAAAGGATTTGAAAAGTAAACTAACTGAACGTAAGTAAACCATAAGTTTTCGCACCTTGAAATAGATTGGATGTGTGATGCTTAGTTAATGTTTCATAGATCATCATCATCATCATCATCATTATAATCATCATTACCATCATCATGTGCCCTGACAGCTGGCGTAGGTGCTCATGTGTCTCCACAGATCACGATCTCTGGTTGCCTGGAACAGCTCTCTTTATGATATCCCTCCATGCCATCGTTTAAGCCCATCCAGCATCATCTCTCTTGGTCTGCCTCTACCCCTTTTCCCACTGATCTTTCCAGTTGTCACGATGTTCTCCAATGTATCTCTTCTCATTATGTAGCCAAGGAACAGTGTTTATCTCTTTCTTATTCTTGTATATCAAAATCTACTTTTTTTTGGCTCCTTCCAATCGTTGTTAGTTACTCAGGCCATTTAGGGTTTTTGCAACATTCGTCTCAGAAACCACATCTCTGTTGCTTCTGAATTCTTCTTAATTTGTTCAGCGACATTCCAAGATTCGCTGCCATACAGCAGAACAGGTTCTAAGTAACATTTAAGCACTCTCTTTCTGACGTTTATAGATCACTGGTCAATTAATGTTCGATGTGGTGACTCACAGTCATCCGTCTTTATTTCTCCGAGGATTTTCAGGTACTGATCTTTAGTAAATATAATGTTTCGGCTATGTGGCGTCAGTGGCTCAAGCGTTGCGAGGCTGACTTGTAATTCCAATGTACCGCGATAAAAACCCACTGCTGGCTGCGAGGATTTGTATTATGGTATGAGGCGTCGCAGGTCGCCCCAGCCTAAAATGGGTACTAGGATGTATGTCCTGGAGAAGTAAAGACGGCCAGCGGAATGCTGACCACATTACTCACCTAGAGCCCTTTGGTCTGTAAAAAATATGGGGTGCTCTTCCAATGTGCTCGATGCGCCTAAAGGCGTGAAAAGGGATCTTCACTTAACATGACAGCTGTTAGTTGTGAGGATGGAGTATGCTTTCTTCCCGAAACTGGCAATACTCTACTTTTGTTTGCCGAGGAAAACATCGCGCTAAAGGATGGGTTTATGTTTCAGTTCCTAACCATATAAGACGGGTCTCCAAAGCAAAGATAACATCAACAAACCGATTACGGAGATCGAATAGAGTCTCGATTGTTTAAACATATGAGATTAAGGTCAAGAGAGGTATCGCCAAACATGCACACTATGCAGGTAGCCGAAAAAGAATAGTAAACTAACACAGAACTGGTGCTATCAGTCACCATACGCTGAGGATATACTGAATATGGAATCTAAGCGCTTAAGGACTTGTGAGGACAGTCTATCGAATAACTAACTAACTAACTAACTAACTAACTAACTAACTAACTAACTAACTAACTAACTAACTAACTAACTAACTAACTAACTAACTAACTAACTAACTAACTAACTAACTAACTAACTAACTAACTAACTAACTAACTAACTAACTAACTAACTAACTAACTAACTAACTAACTAACTAACTAACTAACTAACTAACTAACTAACTAACTAACTAACTAACTAACTAACTAACTAACTAACTAACTAACTAACTAACTAACTAACTAACTGGCTGACTGACTGACTGACTGACTGACTGACTGACTGACTGACTGACTGACTGACTGACTGACTGACTGACTGACTGACTGACCGAGATGAAGTAGAGGGAGGTGAAGTAAATGGAGGGGAAGTAGAGGGAGGTGATGTAGATGGAGATGAAGTAGAGGGAGGTAGAGTAGATGGAAGTAAAGTAGAGGGAGGTGAAGTAGATGGAGGTGAAGTAGAGGGAGGTGAAGTAGATGGAGGTGAAGTAGAGGGAGGTGAAGCAGATGGAAGTGAAGTAGAGGGAAGTGAAGCAGATAGAGATGAAGTAGAGGGAGGTGATGTAGATGGAGATGAAGTAGATGGAGGTAGAGTAGATGGAAGTGAAGTAGAGGGAGGTGAAGTAGAGGGAGGTAAAGTAGATGGATGTGAAGTAGAGGGAAGTGAAGCAGATAGAGATGAAATAGAGGGGGGTGAAGTAGATGGAGGTGAAGTAGAGGAAGGTGAAGTAGAGGGAGATGAAGTAGATGGAGGTGAAGCAGATGGAGATGAAGATAAGGGAGGGGAAGTAGAGGGGGGGGGGTGAAGTAGATGGAGATAAAGTAGAGGGAGGTGAAGTAGATGGAGGTGAAGTAGAGGAGGGGGGTGAAGTAGATGGAGATGAAGTAGAGGGAGGTGAAATAGAGGGAGGTGAAGTAGATGGAGATGAAGTAGATGGAGCTGAAGTAGAGGGAGGTGAAGTAGATGGAGATGAAGTAGAGGGAGGTGAAGTAGAGGAAGGTGAAGTAGAGGGAGGTGAAGTAGAGGGAGGCGAAGTAAATGGAGGTGAAGTAGCGGGAAGTGAAGCAGATCGAGATGAAGTAGACAGAGGTGAAGTAGATGAAGTGGAAGTAGTGGGAAGTGAAGTAGATGAAAGTGAAGTAGATGGAAGTGAAGTAGAGGGAGGTGAAGTAAATGGAAGTGAAGTAGATGGAAGTAAAGCAGATGGAGATGAAGTAGAGGGAGGTGAAGTAGATGGAGGTTAAGTAGTGGGAAGTGATGGAGATGAAGTAGAGGAAGGTGAAGTAGATGGAGGTGAAGTAGATGGAGGTGAAGTAGAGGGAAGTGAAGTAGAGTGAGATGAAGTAGAGGGAGATGAACTAGATGGAGGTGAAGTAGTGGGAAGTGATGGAGATGAAGTAGAGGAAGGTGAAGTTGATGGAGGTGAAGTAGATGGAGGTGAAGTAGAGGGAAGTGAAGTAGAGTGAAATGAAGTAGAGGGAGATGAACTAGATGGAGGTGAAGTAGTGGGAAGTGAAGTAGATGAAAATGAAGTAGAGGAAGGTGAAGTAGATGGAAGTGAAGTAGTGGGAAGTGAAGTAGATGGAAATGAAGTAGAGGAAGGTGAAGTAGATGAAGTAGATGAAGGTAAAGTAGAGGGAGGTGAAGTAGAGAGAGATGAAGTAGAGGGCGGTGAAGTAGAGGGAGGTGAAGTAGAGGGAGATAAATTAGCGGGAGATGAAGTAGCTTGTGTTGAAGTAGAGGGAGATAAAGTAGCGGAAGATGAAGTAGCGGGAGATGACGTAGAGGGAGGTGAAGTAGACGGAGATGAAGTAGAGGGAGGTGAAGTAGAGGGAGTTGAAGTAGAGGGAGGGGAAGTAGATGGAAGTGAAGTAGAGGGAAGTGAAGCAGATGGAGATGAAGTAGAGGGATGTGAAGTAGATAGGGGTAAAGTATTGGGAAGTGAAGTAGATGGAAGTGAAGTAGAGGGAGGTGAAGTAGATGGAAGTGAAGTAGAGGAAAGTGAAGCAGATAGAGATGAAGTAGAGGGAGGTGAAGTAGATGGAGGTGAAGTAGATGGAGGTGAAGTAGATGGAAGTGAAGTAGATGGAGGTGAAGTAGAGGTAGGTGAAGTAGATGGAGGTGAAGTAGTGGGAAGTGAAGTAGATGGAGAGGAACTATGAAGATGAAGTAGACTTAGATGGAGAAGACGGAAAAGAAGAAAAGGATAGAGGCTGAGAATCAGGAGGAAAAGAATACAAATGATCTTTTTACTGTTCCTACTGACACACACATTTCTCTTTATCAACAGTTGTGCTCAAGCCAACAGAGACAGATCCCCTAGCACCAGGTAAGTAAGAAACACTTTTTAACATTAATGCCACACCGGGCACATGTTAGATTCATATTTCTGTAGACTTCTGTGATTGGTCTGATCAACATCACGCCAGGCGCATTTACTCCACATGATATTTCTTGCTACGCCCTTTAGGCTGATTTGACCCAGCGAAGATAATTTTATTTCTTGAAGCTTGTGTAAAATGTTAATTCATCCTCTGCATCAAAGCTTTTCAAACTGGGTATCTTTGCATCAGAGTTTTTAAAACTGAATATCGCTGCATCAGAGATTTCCAAACTGGGTATCGTTGCATCAGAGCTTTTCAAACAGGGTATCTTTGCATCAGAGTTTTTAAAACTGGATATCGCTGCATCAGAGCTTTTCGAACTGGATATCGCTGCATCAGAGATTTTCAAACTGGGTATCGTTGCATCAGAGCTTTTCAAACTGGGTATCGCGGTACATTAGTGTCTCTGCTCATGACCCTCTCCAGTATACTGGGGACAGTCATGGTCGGCAACAGCAGTAAGGTGTATCGCGCAGAGTTGTTGACCGGCAACCAGTGTGTTATTGATAATATTGAGTTTTTCTTTTTTCTAGATGGTAGTATTGTTTTTCATAAATTTTAAACATGACTTTAATCTTTGAACTACTCGCATTATTATTATTATTATTTTTTTTTTAAATGAACGTGGCTCTCAGGTCGACAAGACCTTAAATGAGTTCTAACTAAAGGCGATAAGCGTGAGGTTGTCCACAATACCCTTCCAGGACCGATTGTTGTATTCCAAATTTGAGTAGAAGCCCGATGTGCCACTGTAAAGGGACCTTCAATCTTTGAACTGTTGAGTATGCACGTTTAGTCTAAAGATGTTCATGAGATAAGAGGTGTCGGGAAACATTTTGTATTTACAATTTATGTGTGCATCCGTATCCCTCATAAGGGGGTTAGTTGAACCTCTTGTTTTACTGTATTTGGAATTGCGGTGTTGCGAAATTGTGTTCGTCTAAAATGTGTCTAACCCCTATGGCAAATTTGGAAAACTCCACAGCATATCCCCCCCCCCCCCACAGTTTAGTTTGTAAGGCAAAAGCAGGAAGTAAACCTTTTTTCTGTGAGGATTGCTTTGGAGTCTATAAAATATCGAAATCTCTTTTCACTAATTAATTATAATCTTATCTAATCTGCCCGAACCCGCCTGGGACGATAATTAGGTAAAAGGATCCGTTTAAACGCCTTTTGGAGTAGCGCTTTTACTTCCGAGGTCCTAAACTGGGACACGTTTAAACTTGAGCAGAAATGCGAGCCAAAAGTCTTTTTTTGAAAAGAAAAAAAAACAGAAAAAATATAAAAAAGTCCGGCTTATTTGGGATTTGAAGCCATGACCTTCAGATCGTCTAGCCACTACACTACTATCGGCTCTCACAGTAAAGTAAAGTAGAAGCAAAAAAAATAAAAGTACCCTTTACCACGCCGTTATGCATATTGGGCAAATAGGGCTAGACCGCATTGACTTCCCATGGATGTACCTGGTACCGGTTTAAGGCTGGGTCGAGTTAGAAACTAAGGTCATTTTTGAAAAGAGTCCGTCAGGACCTGAAGGTCCGCGACACCACAACGGCTCCCTGTGCGGGCCTATATTTTATAGACGGGTCGGCACTCGGGAGGGAGGGATATGGTCAACACCACGCCGACAGCCTTTACTTCCCATGACTTTACCTCATACTATTGTAGACTGGGTTTGCCAGGGATCCAAAAACAATTTAAGTTTATTTTAATCGCAACCAAACAGCACGCGCAGTACTAAATCTAGACCGTCTGGTTTATTATTCTTCACACCGCAGATGTTCAGTTTCAGTACTCGACTTGCACCACCACCAGTCCTCCCCCTTTTTTGTTTCTGAGCCAGGAGAAATTAAAAAATGGTGGTACTACGGTACTGAGCGAGGGCCACAGTCTCTACACTAAGTCAACCGACATATATATAGAAACCCTTTTCACTGCTCAAATCAAATGAACTGCTGTTTGAAAACACCATGTAGAATTACAAAGCAACCATCAGATAGTGTGTTGTTTGTCTTTTGCGACATGATTGCTTTTAACAAGCGTGTGGTAAAAGCAGATGATTTATGATTTTGCTGAAATCGTATATGAAGGGCGAAAGCAGTAGTAGTAGTAGCAGAAGAAGAAGAAGAAGAAGAAGAAGAAGAAGAAGAAGAAGAAGAAGAAGAAGAAGAAGAAGAAGAAGAAGAAGAAGAAGAAGAAGAAGAAGAACAACAACAACAACAACAACAACAACAAGATAAAGCAGTAGATATTTTTTGTCCATTGCACCGTAAAAAATTTCACTTTTTAATTTCTGAATTGATGCTTTCTGTACCCTTTTAGAGGCTGGAGAGGCTATTGACAATTTGTGCAGAATCGACGACAATGACCTGGAAAGGGATTCAAAAGCGTCCTTTATCAAAGGTAAGCAAAAGAGACTCCAACTGGATTTATATGTAAATGCTGTTTTTCATGTGACTTCACGAGAATAAGTGAAGTACATTAACTTTCTTGCCTCTTTAGTGAGGAGTACTGTGTGAACGGTGTAAGCCTTATGTTCATAGAACAATTCCTCCCTCCACGAGTGATATGATTAATGTGATAAAACTCCTACCAGAAGGTTTTTCTTGTGAGTCAATTTCCTGGTACATGTATAAGACTAGGAGACAGCTATACTCCGTGCAGACTGGCAAGAATCCATTCAGAGGTTGTTAATGTTCTTATTTTTTTTAGGTCATGTCGGCGTGTTAGGAAACTAACAGGCATAAAGACTTGCTTATTCTATACCCTTTTGGTGGTGCATTCATGCATGACAAGGTAGCTGTTGTAAGGTCTCCTTTGGGCACAATTGAGCAGTGCGGAGGAACGCATAAACCTTCAAGGTCTGAAAAGAAGTTTGCCTTGAAGAGTGACCAAGGGATCAACACTCAGTGAAACGGTACGACGCACACACAGTTGGACAGTGGCTGGTTTCATCGGAATTGGAACTATGCGCTTGGTACTGAAGATGAGGATGGAGTGTTTATGGAAGTGTCCCAAGTGCTTTGTTTCTTACTTCAGCATTTAACATATAAAGTTAGGTAGATACGTCTCGAAGAGGATTCGAATACATGACCACAAGATGGCAAGAAAGCATTCTAACTACTGTCAACTAGCATGTGAATTCATTGGTTT
Source organism: Candidula unifasciata (assembly GCA_905116865.2). NCBI lineage: Eukaryota > Metazoa > Mollusca > Gastropoda > Stylommatophora > Geomitridae > Candidula > Candidula unifasciata. Next base: position 380,791 of record CAJHNH020006312.1, on the reverse strand, counting down.
TATACAGAGTCGATCATTGTCGGCATCATGAATATTAACTCTTTGAGTCCCAAGGAACGCATCATACATTCATAGGTTACTGCCTTGAAGCCCAATGAACGCATGATGCATGCGCCAATTTTAGTCTGTTTTGACTACCCCTTGGGCCTGTGATGCTAAACACGCTGGGACTCAAAAAGTTAATAATTAAAAAAATTATCTGGCTTACACTGAGAATTCCAACGTTGTAGGCGAGACACTGACACAGATCACACCACCTTTGATACATGGAGGTATGCCTTTGTCGACGAAAGCAAATCTCATAACAAATATTTTTGTTTGAGTTAACTTTATGATAACATTAGCTAAAATATATCCTTACTAAAATTAATGACCGTAAAACCATAAGAGACCCGAGATTTCTTAGAAGAGTTTCTGGAGTAACAAGAAGTGATATTTAAAAAAAAAATAAAGTGACTAGAAGAAAAACAGGCCGCAAACCTGACATGCATTGATTAAAGAGTAAACAATAAATGAGATGGTTTGGCCACCTAGGGGGACATGGCTATGAGGAGGCAAGTGCCCAGTTGCCAACTGCAACAGTGATCTGCCATGAAGAAATAAAATGCACATAGAGGGAGAGAAACACCACGCAGACAATGGAACACCGACGTCAGTAACAGGCTTAAGGAAATTAAGACAAACTTACACAGGGCGTTGAAAATATCAAACAGAAGATACTTACATCTCCCCAAAGCATTTGATGAGGTAACTAGAGAAAGATAAGGAGGAAGGGGAGGAGGAGGAGAAGAAGAAAAAACAAGAAAAAAAATAATAATAATAATAAGAAGAAGAAGAAGAAGAAAAAGAAAAGAAAGAAGAAGATATAAGCAAGACAAGCGTTTTGCTCAAATAAGAGGCATTGGTGTAAAGCATAGATTGTCATACTTGTAAAGTTTTGTGGATCAGGACTGTTGTTCGATTATGCAGTCAGTCAGTCGGCTGCCGTCTGCTCAATCAAAATTGGCTACAAGACACTGTCTTTCCCAAGGAAGGATATTTTCTCAGAAACTTTTTTTCATCTCTTGATGTTATCCTAACACTTGTATCGCTGTCCTCCTCTTGCTCGCTTGCCTTCTGCTTTTCAGTTTAGTATTTTGGGAAAAGACACGAGGTGATTGTTGCAGCAAAGAAGATTTAGGGAGATTGTTGGAGCAAAGAAAATTTCGCAACAAAGAAGACGGAGAGATTATTAGACTAAAGAAGACACCTGAAGATAGTTGGACGAAAGATGACAAGAAGATTGGCGAAATTAAGAGAACGTCATCATCAAGTGTCTTGTCAGCTAGCGTAGGCGTTCATGCATTTCCAAAGATCTCTTTTTTTGACTTTCATGGTCAATTCCACTGAAGATTTTCCTCCGTGTCACTATTTTAAGCCATCCACCATAATTTCTCTTGGTCTGCCTCTGGCTCTTCTACCAGTGATCTTTCCAGTCGTCACAGTATTATCCAGCGCTCCTTTTCTCGTCACATGACCAAAGAACTTTGTTTGTCTCCTTCTCATTGCTGGACGAAAGAAGACACACGAACACTGTTGGGCTAGGCGAAGACTTTAAGAGATTGTTGAACCAAAGAAGATATACGGAGATCTTTTGACGAAAGCAGACACAAGGAGATTGCTGGAGTAAACAAAACGCAAGAAAATTGTTGATACACATAATACACGAGATTCTTGCACCAAAGAAGACATAATAAAGACGTTTGGACCTGGAGAATGTGAGGCTAGAGAATAAAGGCAACACTTACCGGGAAGATGAATATGGCAAAGGGACTGATGTCTGAACTGATAGACATGATTGTGCAGCTCGGTGTTGCAAGACATGAAGATTTCACCAAATGCTCACGTCATTTAGTTAATCAAAGCAGAAAGAGCGTTAGGAGACATGTTTTCCCATTTCTCCACCTTCAGGTTTTACTTACCTTTAGCCAGAGTATCCTGTCTCAGTATTAGCTAAACTGCCTTTATTTCACCGAGGCCGGAGTGTTTGCGAATTTCAAATATTATAAACGTTGTATTGAAGAAGTTAGTGTGACAACTGTATGCGAAACAATTAATAGAAACACTTTTGTTCTGCCTTCAGGTCTGCTTGGAATCTACGGCAGTTCCAGTCAAAAGTCTGGTCTGGGTCTCGGCCTGGGACTCGGTGTGGGTAATGGAGGCCTGGGTTTTAGCGCTGGACTCGGTGTGGGTAATGGAGGCCTGGATGTTGGCGCTGGACTCGGTGTGGGTAATGGAGGCTTGGATGTTGGCGCTGGACTCAGTGTGGGTGGTGTAGGCCTTGGTGTTGGCGCTGGACTCGGTTTGGGTAATAGAGGCCTGAGTGCTGGCGTTGGGTTCAAGTTAGGTGGCCTGAGTCTCAGCATCGGACTGAATTTTGGTGGAGGTAAGAGTCTGATTTGTATCCAGTTGTTTGTAACTCAGCAAGCTTTCAACCGCGGTGTACGAGACTCGTAAGTGGAACATGCAGTAGTGAATTAATACATACCATTCATGTCGTAAGAGATGATCAGAGAAGGGGCTTTTGTAAGATTCTCAGAAAACAATTGATGAGAAATAAAAGAAATATTGACATTCTAAAAGATCTGAACCTCAAGAAAGATAAGCTAACAAACAGCGTCTTGTCTCGGAAGCTGACATATTTTAGCCATATGAAACACTAAGGAGCATTGGAAACAATAATAGCAGAAGGCATGGTATCTGGAAGGAGGGGCAGGGGTCGACTAACACGAAGATGGGCGCATGCTATAACTGATTTCTTGGATATGAAAGTGCACAGGGCGGGAGAGCTGACGAAAGACTGAGTTTCCTTTGGACAGACTGTGATGAGAGCGACGTTCTGCAAAGGACCTGCTGTATGTGTATTAGTGGTCTCCAGCCGGGGGTTAGGCCCCCTGGGTGGGGGGGGGGGGGCGTGAATTCCACGAGGATATTTTATGGGAGGCGTGAAGTAATTTTGAAAGTGAGTGCATATATACTTGTTTTAAGAGTACTTACACTGTATTTTAACAAAACCACAAGGAACAGGTTGGTTTTCTTGAGCAATTTGTACATATATTGTTAAAAAGGTAATTAATTTGATAATACACGCAAGTGGTTATAGTTGAAGAACACCATCTGACCAAAACATATCAACATATATTATATTTCACTGGTTTTGGAATCTGTTGTCCTCTTTGTTAATTACATTTTGTTATGGTGGGGGAGAGGGGGGGGGGGGGAAGGGGAGAAGGTCTTGTAATATTTGTAAGTGGGAGGGCTGGAGGTCTTGAAGTATGCTTAAGGGTGGAGGGGCTTGGGTGTCTTACCATGTTCTCAAGAGGGCGTGGGTGTCTTGATAAATACTCAAAGGGGCATGGGTGTCTTGCCATATATTCAAGGGGGCGTGGGTGTCTTGCCATATATTCAAGGGGGCGTGGGTGTCTTGCCATATATTCAAGGGGGCGTGGGTGTCTTGCCATATACTCAAGGGGGCGTGGGTGTCTTGTCATATACTCAAGGTGGCGTGGGAGTCTGGCCATATACTCAAGAGGGCGTGGGTGTCTTGTCATATACTCAAGGTGGCGTGGGGGTCTGGCCATATACTCAAGAGGGCGTGGGTGTCTTGTCATATACTCAAAGTGGCTTGGGTGTCTTGTCATATACTCAAGGTGGCGTGGGTGTCTTGTCATATACTCAAGGTGGCGTGGGAGTCTGGCCATATACTCAAGAGGGCGTGGGTGTCTTGTCATATACTCAAAGTGGCGTGGGTGTCTTGTCATATATTCAAGGTGGCGTGGGTGTCTTGCCAAATACTCAAGGTGGCGTGGGAGTCTTGTCATATTCTCAAGGTGGCGTGGGTGTCTTGTCACATACTCAAGGTTGGGTGGGTGTCTTGTCATATACTCAAGGTGGCGTGGGTGTCTCGCCAAATACTCAAAGTGGCGTGGGTGTCTTGTCATATACTCAAGGTCGCGTTGGAGTCTGGCCATTTACTCAAGAGGGCGTGGGTGTCTTGTCATATACTCAAGGTGGCGTGGGGGACTGGCCATATACCCAAGGGGGGGGGGGGGGCGACCTGAAAAAGGATGAAGACAAATCTACTATGTGATATTGATGACAACTGACAATACAGAGGTGTGTTTTATTGATACCAAGAAAAGCTTGATAGCGAATCCTGATATATACAGGGACGCCTCGACTTAAGACCGAGTCCCATTCCCAATAACAGGTCGTAAATTGAGCGAGTCGTAAGTCGAATTTGTATTGTCAAGACTCTTTTAATTCAAACGGGTTACACACATTCTCCATAAAACACAGGCAGCTGGAGGCTTGCAGTTTCGGACAGTATACTATAAGTTGTATGGTCAAACAGGCTCTGCTGTTTAGACCCACCTGCCCTCTACCCGTCAGTTCTGGGAACTTTTTTTTTTACTAATATGGTTCTCTTGAAAAGGGCGGGGGGGGGGGGAAGGGGTATCCTGAAACCATGAGTTGTAAACGTTTGGTTCGGTACTATAGATATCGCAACCCTTCTGCCTAAATTCCATGATAGATAACGTAATTCTGGGAAATATATAGTTTTTTTGCCTTACCCCCGAGCATGAACTCGGACCACAAGGAGTTTCTCACCCAGTCGCCGCGCAGCTGGTTTAACCAACTTAGCTAACGCGCTGGTTATATTTACTGTATGTGTGTATGTGTGTGTGTGCGTGTGAGTGCGTGTGTGTGTGTGCGTGAGTGCGTGTGTGTATGTGTGTGTGTATATGTGGTCGTGAGTCGCGTATGTCTTAAGTCGAGGAGAAGGTATACACATAAAAGTATCCCAACTGTCTCTGCTATGGCCACAAATGTGTGCAGCAGAAACCGCAACGACAAAACAAAGTCCCTCTAACGGCCTCATCTCACTTATCTCTTCAACAGCTAACCACATCAGAATGTCACAGTTAATTAAGGAAAAGATCTACAAAAGCCGCCTCAGCGCAGACAAACAGGATTCCATTTTGAAATGTAAGATGTTGACTTTTTGTATGCTTTTCTCTTGTCACACTGTCGACTCCCCTTTATATTTCTCTGACACTTTTTTTTTCCTCGGTTGGATTGTTTTCTGTACTGGAGCTAAGAGCTCAGAAAGGCATGCTGGCCCCACACAATCAACACTAAAACTTGAAACTTCAAGCTGTATGGAGTAATAGAGATTTAAAAAACAATAATCTAGCACACAAATCGACAACAACAACAAGGAAGAAGAAGAAGAAGAAGAAGAAGAAGAAGAAGAAGAAGAAGAAGAAGAAGAAGAAGAAGAAGAAGAAGAAGAAGAAGAAGAAGAAAGCAGGAGAAACATAAAAAAAGAAGAAGAAACAGACATAGAATAAAGAAGAAGAAAAAAGAAAAAGTAAAAGAAAGTGACGAAGAAGAAAGAAGAAGAAAGAAAAAGGTGGAGACAGAATTATGAGACAGAAGAAGAAGAAAAAGGAAGAAGAGAAAAACAGAAGAAGCAGAAAAAGAAAGAAGAGGTAAAAGAAATAGAAAAAAGATGAAAGAAGACGAATAATAAGGAATAAGAAAAAGAAGGAAGAAAAAGAAGAAAGGATGAAGAAAGTAAAAAGAAAGGACGAAAAAAATGAAGAAAGACAAGGAAGGAAAAGGAAGAAAAAGGAAGAAAAAGGAAGAAAAAAGGAAGAAATAAAGATTATTATTGATGGTACTAATGTTGGTCGAAATCACGACTAGCTAGCTAACTAACTAACTAGCTAACTAACTAACTAACTAACTAACTAACTAACTAACTAACTAACTAACTAACTAACTAACTAACTAACTAACTAACTAACTAACTAACTAACTAACTAACTAACTAACTAACTAACTAAGTAACTAAGTAACTAACTAACTAACTAACTAACTAACTAACTAACTAACTAACTAACTAACTAACTAACTAACTAACTAACTAACTAAGCTAAGTAACTAACTAACTAACTAACTAACTAACTAACTAACTAACTAACTAACTATTTAACTAACTAGCTAGCTAACTAACTAGCTAGCTAGCTAGCTAGCTAGCTAGCTAACTAACTAACTAACTAACTAACTAACTAACTAACTAACTAACTAACTAACTAACTAACTAACTAACTAACTAACTAACTAACTAACTAACTAACTAACTAACTAACTAACTAACTAACTAACTAACTAACTAACTAACTAACTAACTAACTAACTAACTAACTAACTAACTAACTAACTAACTAACTAACTAACTAACTAACTAACTAACTAACTAACTAACTAACTAACTAACTAACTAACTAACTAACTAACTAGCTAACTAACTAACTAACTAACTAGCTAACTAACTAACTAACTAACTAACTAACTAACTAGCTAGCTAACTAACTAACTATTTAACTAACTAGCTAGCTAACTAACTAACTAACTAACTAACTAACTAACTAACTAACTAACTAACTAACTAACTAACTAACTAACTAACTAACTAACTAACTAACTAACTAACTAACTAACTAACTAACTAACTAGCTAGCTAACTAACTAACTAGCTAACTAACTAACTAACTAACTAGCTAACTAACTAACTAACTAACTAACTAACTAGCTAGCTAACTAACTAACTATTTAACTAACTAGCTAACTAGCTAGCTAACTAATTAACTAACTAACTAACTAACTAACTAACTAACTAACTAACTAACTAACTAACTAACTAACTAACTAACTAACTAACTAACTAACTAACTAACTAACTAGCTAGCTAACTAACTAACTAACTAACTAACTAACTAACTAACTAACTAGCTAACTAGCTAGCTAACTAACTAACTAACTAACTAACTAACTAACTAACTAACTAACTAACTAACTAACTAACTAACTAACTAACTAACTAACTAACTAACTAACTAACTAACTAACTAACTAACTAACTAACTAACTAACTAACTAACTAGCTGGCTAGCTTACTAGCTAACTAACTAACTAACTTTTAAGGTTTGTGTGTGTTGGTGTGTGTGTGTGTGTGTTTGTCAGTGTATGGGTTTAACAATGATAGTTGTCTGATGAAACTTCTCTATTTCCATCCCAGGCGTGAACAAGAATCTCGGCATTGATCTACATGTGAACCTGGATGTTACACAGAGTGAGTATCTGACCGTACAAATGTCGCTTGGGAACTTCTTCTTCTTTCGTTCGCTTGAAATAAATAATCCATTTCTGCAGTGTTGTCTATAGTACGAACTTCACTGTCTTTTGTAATTAATTGAGCGACCCGTAAAGTTTGGCTTGCACTGATATTTCTCTTGGCCAAAAGTTTTGCCTTGATATGCTGTATTTGGGAGGACGTGATCTGTTGTTTAGGGAACTGTTCCTTGTTTATGAACTATTTCTAGTCTACTTGTAGAGCTTGTATTGTTGTTGGTCCATCACGAGTGCTGAAGACCACTTTTCAGCCAAAGTAGTAATGATCAATGATTATGAGTACGAAGGTCGCTGATTAGTCCCATGTGAGCCAGGACAGTTTTTGAGCAGTGCGGACAACAGATGAAAGCAGCAGTAAGTGTGGGATTAGCGATACGGTTCTTTCTAGTCTGCCTCCTATTCTCTGCCTGTGCAACCTCCGCTGCCTGGCAGGCCGATGCACCATGCCTCAGCGATGTACGCCATCCAGAACGGTCATGTGCAGCAGCCTTCCATGTCGCTGTGTTGATGCTAAAAGAACAGAGCTGCCTTGAGATTGTCCCTTTAGCTCTTCTTCTGTCATCCCGGGGATCTCTTCCCTTGCTAGAGCTCGCCATAAAATTCTCTCTTTGGGAGGCGATATTCTGGCATGCGAGTTAGGTGATGTGCCTGACGCAGCTGATAATTCTTCAGTATCGTGTGGATGCTATTCAGGGTTGCCCTATCAAGAACCACAGTGTTTGGGATCAAATCTTGCCATTTGATTTTGAGCAGCTTTCTGAGACAAGTTATATGAAACTGATTCAACTTTTTAGCATGACGCTGATACAACAGTCCAGGTTTCGCAAACGTAGAGTTGCATTGGAAGAATTACAGCTCTGTAAACCTTTAGCTTGGTCAGCAGGGAGATACCACTTCTACACCAGATGCTGGTATAAAGTCTGCTGAAACTGCTGCTGGCCTTTGAGATTCTAGTGTTGATCTCATCGTCGATGTTGCCTATGAGATGGGGTACTGCCATAATAAGTGAATCAGTCGACTAAATTTGGTTTGCGATCATTTACGGTGATAGTAGGATCACAGTCATTTTGTCCACAAGCCCGTTGATAGATAACAACAGTTTTATCAGCGTTGATAGTTAGCCTAAAGTTGGTACAGGCTTCAGAAAATCTATTGATGATGTGCTGCATACTGGTCTCAGAGCTAGAGTTTAGCGCTCAGTCGTCAGCAAATAAAATGTCCTTAATTTTATTCTTTCTAGTTTTTTTAATTATTTTTTCGCTCGTTCGTTTGTAGTAAAATTTTACCCACCGATCACAAAAATTGTTCAATCCATTATTGTCCTAACATCTTTCTCAGTGAAGCTGTAAGTCCGGATTTACTAAACTGACATCGCTGTTATGTAAATCGCGTGGTACATCATGCTTGTTTTACTCTTTTCATACTCCTCTTTTCCTCTTCCCTTGATTTTGCCCCCGCCAAGACAGCGCGCTTATTTATGTATGCTTTAGTGTGTTTTAGAGAAGCTAACTGTGTTTGTCTGTCTAGGTGTCTGTATTTCTAGCTAATTATTGATTTAAGAATCGACATCTTAGCACTCAGGGCATACCCATAGATGCTCCGTTTCCCGCAGCAGATGTCTTAAGGTGTAGATGCCAGCTGTTTCCGTTGCACACTGATTATAGACATGTAGCTGTCTTGCCCTTATACGCCCGTTCTTGTCGGATCCACTCCTAAGCCCTCTTTCTTACATTCTTACACATGTTATGCAGGGCAGCCAAAAGGATTTTTTTTTTTTAGGAGAAACCCAGCTTCGCTAAATAAAAACCCAAGCAACACATAGTCAAACAACAGAAAAACAAAATAAAAAACCCAGATTGTTAAAATGTACACAATTTATTTTTAAGAAACGAAACATTTACTACTTTTATATGATATATTAAAAAAAAAAAAAAAAAAACCAGATTCCCCCCCGGCGTCAAATAAAAACCCAGATCTGGGGGAAAAACACACCAACATTGGGAGCCCTGATGTTATGTCATCTAACCTCGTATCTTCTATCAACATTTGTTCATTTATGGTCTTCATAATGTCTCCCTTGTCCAGTACGAGTGTTCCCCATGCTATCGCTCTTGTAGCCAAAAACTCTGCTTTTTCATTCCCTCGCACTCCTACATATCCCGGACAGTACATTCCATGTAATGTTAACCTACCGATGCTTGGTATCCACACATGCAACATTTGTCCATTTTGAATCTTCCGCAGTACCGACTAGGAATCAGACGCAATAATTTCTCTGGTAACTATCTTCTGCTATCCACCTCAGAGCTGCAATTACTGGCTCCACCTCCATTCTCATTCTGAAAGTTGTAGATGAAAAAGCTCAGTTTTATTCTGCTATGGAATTGGTTTATATGCAAAAAATCCCATACGTTTGCCATGGTCAGATTTCCGCTAAAAACACCGTTCTCCTGTGTTTAAGACAGTGGCACGAGAGTCGTACCGTAGAAGAGGTTGGGACCACACCACACAATATTTCAACAGATAGCACTGGATACACTGCAGCAGTGCTCCTATGTAGAGACGGAACCATAAACAAATACATAGTTACTGAAGTCCCCATGCATAGCTAATGCATTGTATCATTTCGTACGTTCACCTGGCTACACTTTCGTCTTCCTGTTTGTATTGCTACCTATGTGCATATTTTGTGCGGGTATTTCTGATTGCCTTGTTCAGTTTACAAATCCAGTTGATCCTTGGAACTCGATGCTGGAAGCATAGCACTTCCTGCTTGTACAGAAAGGGATTCCATTGACGAGCAGCCATTTGCTGCAGCTAGAGAGATTTAATTCGATAGGATAAATCTCGATGAGCCGAAGCCGTTTGTATAACATTTAATCGCCCATTAATGTATCAGTTTATCTAGTTTCTCTACCCCACGCCCCCACCCCCGTCTTTTTTTCTATACAAATACAAGCGTGTGTCTTCTTGCTCACGCGAGAACACATCTGTCTGTGTTTCTGTTTGTCTTTTACGTCTTCTTTTAATGAATTCCATGTGACGTTAGTAGCCATGTTTTATCCACAGCCTTCTATCTCTTGTACTTTCAACCAGTTCTGACACAGATGATCTGCCATGCCATGATATCACACTATCCAGTATCTTCTCTCTTGGTCTCCCTCTGCCTCTCCTCCCCTCTAACTTTCCTACAGCCCCTTTTCATGACATGACCAAAGAATGAAGACTGTGGACAGCAGGGCTGCCAATTAGATTTTTTTTTTTTAAACCCAGCTAAGCTAAACAAAAACCCAAGCAATACACAGGCAAAGAATGCAAAACAAAAACCCAGATTTCAAAATTTGAACCCAAGGCGTATAAAAAAAAAAAATACACAGATCTGTGGGTAAAAAACTCGTCATTGGCAGCCCTGGTGACCAGTCTGTCTCTTTACCCAGCTATACAAAATACAGACATCTCTCTTTTCTCTGATATACGCCACCTCTTCTCACGATTGCCATTTAACTTCAGTTATGTGTACTGTTCTGTGCTGTTTGTGGCTGCTTTTACGAGACCCGGGTGTGAATTGGATGCAAACCATTATATCCATTTGATTTTTCTTTCTTCTTAGCTTTCAGCAGCTGTAAACACTGGCGAAAGATGCTGGATGTTCGTCCACTTTAGTCTTTTCGCAGAACTTGAGCTTTGCAGGCACATCCATTTTACAAATCTAACTTATTTGTATGCAGACTGTTGGTTCCCCGCCTCTAATGCAGATGCACTCCGATTTCGAATTAAAGACAACCAACTAGTTGACTTTAACGACATGCTTTTAAGGTTAGGGGTGGGGGAAGAAAGGGGGGGGGGGGTCTGTGGGTAAATTCTTTTTTCCTGAGAATGAGGACTCAGAACCCACGCGTATTTCTAATTCATTGGTTGACACTGTATCGTCTTATGTCAGTGGTTCACACCACATGTCTTCTGGTGAAGATGGATTTCTCTATCAACATGTGTTAAGAAAGTATTCCTATAGTGCTCAGCTGTTCCCGATAAGAATATGACACATTTAGTTGTTTCGTTAATTCAGACACATTTAGTTGTTTCGTTAATTCAGACACATTTAGTTGTTTCGTTAATTCAGACACATTTAGTTGTTTCGTTAATTCAGACACATTTAGTTGTTTCGTTAATTCAGACACATTTAGTTGTTTCGTTAATTCAGACACATTTAGTTGTTTCGTTAATTCAGACACATTTAGTTGTTTCGTTAATTCAGACACATTTAGTTGTTTCGTTAATTCAGACACATTTAGTTGTTTCGTTAATTCAGACACATTTAGTTGTTTCGTTAATTCAGACACATTTAGTTGTTTCGTTAATTCAGACACATTTAGTTGTTTCGTTAATTCAGACACATTTAGTTGTTTCGTTAATTCAGACACATTTAGTTGTTTCGTTAATTCAGACACATTTAGTTGTTTCGTTAATTCTATAAGACTCATTCACTTGCACGCTATAGGATGGTAAACACACTGCGGTGTGGCCAACGCAGCTATGGGGACAGAATATCCACCTGAGGTAAGTTGACACCTCTAGGGTTTCCTCTGCTGTAAGCAGAAGCATCACAGAGGAGGAGGACACTCACTCACCCTGGCAATGTACAGATTATGAAGAAGATTGAGAGCATAGTCTAAACCCCTGTGGACGTGGAAAGTAAGGGAGAACTACCACATTATTATCCAAAAAAACTTAACACGGAAGCCACAAACACAACTCAAAGATTCGATATTGAGGACGCCAAGCCAGGCAGATGGCAGACACGAACTGGGGAAGAGAACGATGACGGAGCAAGTAAGGGTAGCTGTGATGACTGCGTTAATCACAACGAATTACTGTCACCGGGCTTTAAAAAAAAAAAAAACCTAAAGCTGGGAACATGGAATGTTAAGAGCTTGTATTAAGGAAAACTTACTATCGCTGACAGAGACATTGAAATAAACAAAATAGATATACTAGAAATTTCTGAACATAGATGTGCAGGTCAAGGCCACTTCGTGACCCAGACAGGAGATATTTTTGTTTATTCAGGAAAGGACAAGAGTTGATTGATCGGGTTTGGTTTTTCTGTTGACAAACAACAAGTTTCTTCAGCACTCCTTGGACACAGCCTGATCAGTGACCAAATTCCCACTGTCGGACTTAAGTCAAAGAAAAGGAACGTTTCCATTACTCAAGAGTATCCACCAAAATCTGAATCAGAGGAAGACGAAATTCAACACTTGTATAGCAGTTTAGAAGAAACATTAGAAAAGGTAAACGAAAGAGACCACTAATAATCATTTGGGATTTTAGGGCAAAAATATGTACTACACGAGAGAAATCAGAAGAGCTATCAGAGAAGATAAGAAACCGTTTATTATGAATACAGGCAATATATGAGAACAAATCCAAATGCAAGGAACAGACAGATACATGTTTAAGTACACGACGCCGGAGAGCTGGCCAGATACCTAGTTTCTTTCAGGAAGACCGTGATGAGAGTCGCGCGACGCTCTGCAAAGTGCTTGCTACATGATGATGACATTAAGAAATTTCGCTAATTCAGTAAAACATATTAGGTAGTTTCGCTAATTCCGTAATACACATTAGGTAGGTACACTAATTCAGTAAGCCACATTAGGTAGTTTCGCTAATTCAGTAAGAAACGCTGGGTAGTTTCGCTAATTTAGTAAGACACACTGAGTAGTTTCGCTAATTCAGTAAGAAACGCTGGGTAGTTTCGCTAATTTAGTAAGACACACTGAGTAGTTTCGCTAATTCAGTAAGAATCGCTGGGTAGTTTCGCTAATTCAGTAAGACACACTGAGTAGTTTCGCTAATTCAATAAGACACATTGGGTAGTTTCGCTAATTCAGTAAGACACACTGAATAGTTTCGCTAATTCAGTAAGACACACTGAGTAGTTTCGCTAATTCAGTAAGAACCGCTGGGTAGTTATGCTAATTCAGTAAGAAACGCTGGGAGGTTTCGCTAATTCAGTAAGACACACTGAGTAGTTTCGCTATATCAGTAAGAAACGCTGGGTAGTTTCGCTAATTCAGTAAGACACATTGGGTAGTTTCGCTAATTCAGTAAGAAAGGCTGGGTAGTTTCGCTAATTCAGTAAGACACACTGAGTAGTTTCGCTAATTCAGTAAGACACGCTGGGTAGTTTCGCTAATTCAGTAAGACACATTGAGTAGTTTCGCTAATTCAGTAACAAACGCTGGATAGTTTCGCTAATTCAGTAAGACACATCGGGTAGTTTCGCTAATTCAGTAGGAAACGGTGGGTAGTTTCGCTAATTCAGTAAGACACACTGAGTATTTTCGCTAATTCAGTAAGAAACGCTAGGTAGTTTCTCTAATTTAGTAAGACACATTGTGTATTTTCGCTAATTCAGTAAGACACATTTGTTAGTTTCGTTAATTCAGTAAAACACATTGGGTAGTTTCGCTAATTCAGTAAGACACATTGGGTAGTTTCGCTAATTCCGTAAGACACATTGGGTAATTTCGCTAATTCAGTAGGACACACTGAGTAGTTTTGCTAATTCAGTAAGACATATTGGGTAGTTTCGCTAATTCAGTAAGACACATTATGTAGTTTCGCTAATTCAGTGAGAAAAGCTGGGTGGTTTCGCTAATTGAATAAGACACATTGGGTATTTTCGCTAATTCAGTAAGACACATTGGGTATTTTTGCTAATTCAGTAGGACACATCGAGTATTTTCGCCAATCCAGTAAGACACATTGGGTAGTTTCGCTAATTCAGTAAGAATCACTGAGAAGCTTCGCTAATTCAGTAAGAAATTATTGGATAGTTTCGCTAATTCAGTAAGACACACTGGGTAGTTTCGCTAATTCAGTAAGACACAGTGGGTATTTTCGCTAATACAGTAAGACACATTTGGGTATTTTCCCTAATTCAGTAAGATACATTGGGTAGTTTCGTTAATTCAGTAAGATACATTAGGTATTTTCGCTAATTAAGTAAGACAGATTGGGTATTTTTGCTTATTCAGTAAGACACACTGGGTAGTTTCGCTAATTTAGTGAGACACACTGGGTAGTTTTGCTAATTCAGAAAGACACATTGGGTATTTTCGCTAATTTAGTAAGACACATTGGGTAGTTTTTCTAATTTAGTAAGAAAAACTGGGTAGTTTCGCTAATTCAGGAAGAAACATTGGGTAATTTCGCTAATTCAGTAAGACACACTGAGTAGTTTTGCTAATTCAGTAAGACACATTAGTTTTTGTATAGTAAGACACATTGTATAGTTTCGCTAATTCAGTAAGACACACTGAGTAGTTTTGCTAATTCAGTAAGACACATTGTATAGTTTCGCTATTTCAGTAAGACACATTAGGTAGTGTAGCTGATTCAGTAAGCTACATTGTATAATTTTCGTTTATTCAGTAAGACATATTGGGTAGTTTCGCTAATACAGTAAGAACACGCTGGGCAGTTTGGGTAGTTTTTTTGCTAATTCAGTAAGACAGATTGGGTATTTTTGCTAATTCAGTAAGACACACTGGGTAGTTTCGCTAATTTAGTGAGACACATTGGGTACTTTTGCTAATTCAGTAAGACACATTGGGTATTTTCGCTAATTTAGTAAGACCCATTGGGTAGTTTAATTAAGACACATTGGTAATTCAGTAAGAAAATTGAGTAGTTTCGCTAATTCAATAATAAAACATTGGGTAGTTTCGCTAATTCAGTAAGACACATTGTATAGTTTTTGCTAATTCAGTAAGACACACTGAGTAGTTTTTCTAATTTCGTAAGACGCACTGAGTACTTTCTCTAATTCAGTAAGACACATTGGGTGTTTTTGCTAATTCAGTAGGACACATCGAGTAGTTTCGCCAATCCAGTAAGACACATTGGGTAGTTTCGCTAATTCAGTAAGAATCACTGAGAAGCTTCGCTAATTCAGTAAGAAACATTGGATAGTTTCGCTAATTCAGTAAGACACAGTGGGTATTTTCGCTAATTCAGTAAGATACATTGGATATTTTCCCTAATTCAGTAAGATACATTAAGTAGTTTCGTTAATTCAGTAAGACACATTGGGTATTTTCACTAATTCAGTAAGACACATTGTATAGTTTTGCTAATTCAGTAAGACACACTGAGTAGTTTTGCTAATTCAGTAAGACACATTGGTTATTTTCGCTAATTCAGTAAGACACATTGGGTGTTTTTGCTAATTCAGTAGGACACATCGAGTATTTTCGCCAATCCAGTAAGACACATTGGGTAGTTTCGCTAATTCAGTAAGAATCACTGAGAAGCTTCGCTAATTCAGTAAGAAACATTGGATAGTTTCGCTAATTCAGTAAGACACAGTGGGTATTTTCGCTAATTCAGTAAGATACATTGGGTATTTTCCCTAATTCAGTAAGATACATTAAGTAGTTTCGTTAATTCAGTAAGACACATTGGGTATTTTCACTAATTCAGTAAGACAGATTGGGTATTTTTGCTTATTCAGTAAGACACTCTGGGTAGTTTCGCTAATTCAGTGAGACACATTGGGTAGTTTTTCTAATTCAGTAAGAAAAACTGGGTAGTTTCGCTAATTCAGTAAGAAAATTGGGTAGATTTGCTAATTCAGTAAGACACATTGTATAGTTTCGCTAATTCAGTAAGACACACTGAGTAGTTTTGCTAATTCAGTAAGACACATTGTATAGTTTCGCTATTTCAGTAAGAAACATTGGGTAGTTTCGCTAATTCAGTAAGATACATTGTATAATTTCGCTTATTCAGTAAGACATATTGAGTAGTTTCGCTAATACAGTAAGAAACGCTGGGTAGTTTCGCTAATTCAGTATGACGCACTGAGTAGTTTCGCTAATTCAATAAGACACATTGGGTAGTTTCGCTAATTCAGTAAGATACATTGTATAATTTCGCTTATTTAGTAAGACACATTGGGTAGTTTTTCTAATTTAGTAAGAAAAACTGGGTAGTTTCGCTAATTCAGGAAGAAACATTGGGTAATTTCGCTAATTCAGTAAGACACACTGAGTAGTTTTGCTTATTCAGTAAGACACATTGTATAGTTTCGCTAATTCAGTAAGACACACTGAGTAGTTTTGCTAATTCAGTAAGACACATTGTATAGTTTCGCTATTTCAGTAAGACACATTGGGTAGTGTAGCTGATTCAGTAAGCTACATTGTATAATTTCGTTTATTCAGTAAGACATATTGGGTAGTTTCGCTAATACAGTAAGAAACGCTGGGCAGTTTCGCTAATTCAGTAAGACAGATTGGGTATTTTTGCTTATTCAGTAAGACACACTGGGTAGTTTCGCTAATTTAGTGAGACACATTGGGTACTTTTGCTAATTCAGTAAGACACATTGGGTATTTTCGCTAATTTAGTAAGACCCATTGGGTAGTTTTTCTAATTCAGTAAGAAAAACTGGGTAGTTTCGCTAATTCAATAATAAACATTGGGTAGTTTCGCTAATTCAGTAAGACACATTGTATAGTTTTGCTAATTCAGTAAGACATACTGAGTAGTTTTGTTAATTCAGTAAGACACATTGGGTATTTTCGCTAATTCAGTAAGACACATTGGGTGTTTTTGCTAATTCAGTAGGACACATCGAGTATTTTCGCCAATCCAGTAAGACACATTGGGTAGTTTCGCTAATTCAGTAAGAATCACTGAGAAGCTTCGCTAATTCAGTAAGAAACATTGGATAGTTTCGCTAATTCAGTAAGACACAGTGGGTATTTTCGCTAATTCAGTAAGATACATTGGATATTTTCCCTAATTCAGTAAGATACATTAAGTAGTTTCGTTAATTCAGTAAGACACATTGGGTATTTTCACTAATTCAGTAAGACACATTGTATAGTTTTGCTAATTCAGTAAGACACACTGAGTAGTTTTGCTAATTCAGTAAGACACATTGGTTATTTTCGCTAATTCAGTAAGAAAACACAACTGGGTAGTTTTTGCTAATTCAGTAAGACACATTGGGTAGATTTGCTAATTCAGTAAGACACATTGGGTAGTTTCGCTAATTCAGTAAGACACACTGAGTAGTTTTGCTAATTCAGTAAGACACATTTGGATAGTTTCGCTAATTCAGTAAGTAAGACACATGGGTATTTTCGCTAATTCAGTAAGATACATTGGGTATAATTTCGCTAATTCAGTAAGACATATTGAGTAGTTTCGCTAATACAGTAAGACACATTGGGTAGTTTCGCTAATTCAGTAAGACGCATTGGGTAGTTTCGCTAATTCAGTAAGACACATTGGGTAGTTTCGCTAATTCAGTAAGACACATTGTATAATTTCGCTTTTTAGTAAGACACATTGAAGTTTTTCTAATTTAGTAAGAAAAAACTGGTAGTTTCGCTAATTCAGTAAGAAACATTGGGTAATTTCGCTAATTCAGTAAGACACATGAGTGTATAGTTTGTATAGCGCTAATTCAGTAAGACACACTGAGTAGTTTTGCTAATTCAGTAAGACACATTGTATAGTTTCGCTATTTCAGTAAGACACATTGGGTAGTGTAGCTGATTCAGTAAGCTACATTGTATAATTTCGTTTATTCAGTAAGACATATTGGGTAGTTTCGCTAATACAGTAAGAAACGCTGGGCAGTTTCGCTAATTCAGTAAGACAGATTGGGTATTTTTGCTTATTCAGTAAGACACACTGGGTAGTTTCGCTAATTTAGTGAGACACATTGGGTACTTTTGCTAATTCAGTAAGACACATTGGGTATTTTCGCTAATTTAGTAAGACCCATTGGGTAGTTTTTCTAATTCAGTAAGAAAAACTGGGTAGTTTCGCTAATTCAATAATAAACATTGGGTAGTTTCGCTAATTCAGTAAGACACATTGTATAGTTTTGCTAATTCAGTAAGACATACTGAGTAGTTTTGCTAATTCAGTAAGACACATTGGGTATTTTCGCTAATTCAGTAAGACACATTGGGTGTTTTTGCTAATTCAGTAGGACACATCGAGTATTTTCGCCAATCCAGTAAGACACATTGGGTAGTTTCGCTAATTCAGTAAGAATCACTGAGAAGCTTCGCTAATTCAGTAAGAAACATTGGATAGTTTCGCTAATTCAGTAAGACACAGTGGGTATTTTCGCTAATTCAGTAAGATACATTGTATAGTTTCGCTAATTCAGTAAGACACACTGAGTAGTTTTGCTAATTCAGTAAGACACATTGTATAGTTTCGCTATTTCAGTAAGACACATTGGGTAGTGTAGCTGATTCAGTAAGCTACATTGTATAATTTCGTTTATTCAGTAAGACACATTGGGTAGTTTTCGCTAATTCAGTAAGACAGTTTCGCTATTGTAAGACAGATTTTTTGCTTATTCAGTAAGACACATGGGTAGTTTTGCTAATTCAGTAAGACACATTGGGTAGTTTTGCTAATTCAGTAAGACACACTGGGTATTTTCGCTAATTTAGTAAGACCCATTGGGTAGTTTCGCTAATTCAGTAAGAATTTTCTTCGCTAATTCAGTAAGACACATTGGATAGTTTTCGCTAATTCAGTAAGAAAATTGGGTAGATTTGCTAATTCAGTAAGACACATTGTATAGTTTCGCTAATTCAGTAAGACACACTGAGTAGTTTTGCTAATTCAGTAAGACACATTGTATAGTTTCGCTATTTCAGTAAGAAACATTGGGTAGTTTCGCTAATTCAGTAAGATACATTGTATAATTTCGCTTATTCAGTAAGACATATTGAGTAGTTTCGCTAATACAGTAAGAAACGCTGGGTAGTTTCGCTAATTCAGTATGACGCACTGAGTAGTTTCGCTAATTCAATAAGACACATTGGGTAGTTTCGCTAATTCAGTAAGATACATTGTATAATTTCGCTTATTCAGTAAGACACATTGGGTAGTTTCGCTAATTTAGTAAGACACATTGGGTAGTTTTGCTAATTCAGTAAGAAAAACTGGGTTGTTTTGCTAATTCAGTAAGACACATTGTATAGTTTCGCTAATTCAGTAAGACACACTGAGTAGTTTTGCTAATTCAGTAAGACACATTGTATAGTTTCGCTAATTCAGTAAGACACATTGTATAGTTTCGCTAATTCAGTAAGGCACATTGTATAGTTTCGCTAATTCAGTAAGACACACTGAGTAATTTCGCTAATTAAGTAAGAATCACTGAGAAGCTGCTAATTCAGTAAGAAACATTGTAATTTTCGCTAATTCAGTAAGACACACTGGGTATTTTCGCTAATTCAGTAAGACACATTGGATATTTTCACTGTAAGAGTAGTTTTTCGCTAATTCAGTAAGACACATTGGGTAGTTTTCGCTAATTCAGTAAGACACATTAGGTAGTTTCGCTAATTCAATAAGAAACACTGGGTAGTTTCGCTAATTCAGTAAGACACTTTGGTTATTTTCACTAATTCAGTAAGACACATTGTAGAGTTTCGCTAATTCAGTAAGAAACATTGTAAAGTTTCGCTTATTCAGTAAGACACACTTTGTAGTTTTGCTAATTCAGTAAGAAACATTGGGTAGTTTCGCTAGTACTGTGAGAAACACTGGGTAGTTTCGCTAATTCAGTAAGACACATTGGGTAGTTTCGCTAATTCAGTAAGACACATTGGGTAGTTTCGCTAATTCAGTAAGAAACATTGGGTAGTTTCGCTAATTCAGTAAGAAACATTGGGTAGTTTAGCTAATTAAGAAAGAAACACTTGGTAGTTTCGCTATTTCAGTAAGAATCACTGGGTAGTTTTGCTAATTCAGTAAGACACATTGGGTAGTTTCGCTATTTTAGTAAGACACATTAGGTAGTTTCACTAATTCAGTAAGACATATTGTGTAGTTTCGCTAATTCAGTAAGACACATTGGGTAGTTTCGCTAATTCAGTAAGACACATTATATAGTTTCGCTAATTCATTAAGAAACACTGGGTAGTTTCGCTAATTCAGTAAGACACATTGGGTAGTTTCGCTAATTCAATAAGACACATTGGGTAGTTTCGCAAATTCATTAAAAAACACTACGTAGTTTCGCTAATTCAGTAAGACACATTGGGTAGTTTCGCTAATTCAGTAAGACACATTGGGTAGTTTTGCTAATTCAGTAAGAAACACTGGGTAGTTTCGCTAATTCAGTAAGAAACACTGGGTAGTTTCGCTAATTCAGTAAGACACATTGGGTAGTTTCGCTAATTCAGTAAGACACATTGGGTAGTTTCGCTAATTCAGTAGGACACACTGAGTAATTTCGCTAATTAAGTAAGACACACTGAGTAGTTTTTCTAATTTCGTAAGACGCACTGAGTACTTTCTCTAATTCAGTAAGACACATTAGGTAGTTTCGCTAATTCAATAAGAATCACTGGGTAGTTTTGCTAATTCAGTAAGACATATTGGTTAGTTTCGCTAATTTAGTAAGACACATTGGGTAGTTTCGCTAATTCAGTAAGACACATTGGGTAGTTTCGCTAATTCAGTAAGACACATTGGGTAGTTTCGCTATTTCAGTAAGACACATTATGTAGCTTTGCTAATTCAGTAAGAAACACTGGGTAGTTTCGCTAATTCAGTAAGACACATTGGGTAGTTTCGCCCATTCAGTAAGAAACACTGGGTAGTTTCGCTAATTTAGTAAGACACATTGGGTAGTTTCGCTAATGCAGTAAGACACATGTAGAGTTTCGCTAATTCAATAAGAAACATTGGGTAGTTTCGCAAATTCATTAAAAAACACTAGGTAGTTTTGCTAATTCAGTTAGACACATTGGATAGTTTCGCTAATTTAGTAAGACACATTGGGTAGTTTCGCTAATTCAGTAAGACACATTGGGTAGTTTCGCTAATTCAGTAAGAAACACTGGGTAGTTTCGCTAATTCAGTAAGACACATTGGGTAGTTTCGCCCATTCAGTAAGAAACGCTGAGTAGTTTCGCTAATTCAGTAAGACACATTGGGTAGTTTCGCTAATGCAATAAGACACATTGGGTAGTTTCGCTAATTCAGTGAAACACATTGGGTAGTTTCGCTAATTCCTCCCTCCTCCTCCTATAATCTTTAGTCGTGTGATGCTGTTAATGATCTGCATATAGCAGCTGTTTCCAGCCTATGGGTCACGACCCTTTTTTTGGGTCGAACGATCCTTTCGCAAGGGTCGCCAGAGTCCACCGGAAAACACATGTAAAAACACATATTAATGGAAGTTATGAAGTAGCAACGAAAACAATTGTATGGTCTGGGGTCGCCATAACATTAGGAAACTGTATTAAAGGGTCGACACAACATAAGGAACTTATTAAAGGGTCGCTGCATTAGAAATGTTGAGAACGACTGGGCTATAGCCTTCTGAAGATTTTAAGTTTGGAATTAGACAGAAGGAATATACTCTAGACCCTGGTAATGACCGGCAAGATAGATGGAAAGACTGTAGGAGAAGGGCAACATGTAAATACAAGAATCTTCTTTTTCTTCAGGATTACTACCTCGTGTGGTTCTTTGCTGCAAATATGGGCCGCCTCCATTTGCCTATGTCAGGGGCCCTCAACATTTCCAATTCCTCAATCCTTTAATAAAGTTCCTCGTGTTAGGGCGATCCCCAACCACACAATTATTTTCGTTGCTTCTTCGTAACTTGAATGAATATGTGTTTTGCAATGGTCCCTGGCGAACCCGTCAAAAGGGTCGTTCGACCCACACACACACACACACAAGGATCGCGACCCACGTGATGAGAATCGCTGATCAATGTAAATGTTCTTGTTTCCCACTTGGTGGCTGCAAGTGTTTGCAGCAAAATACTGGGATGGCTTGGTCACATGGATAGGGCGAGGCAATAACCCTCACATTAATCTAGTGACCAAATCAGATGGTGGAACTTGATGCTAACCTTTTGCTTCTGATGACTGCTTAATCTGTGTGGATATAGATGTGTCTTCGTGTCATAATTCCCAAACTTTCGAACATCTTTCGGTCCCATTCTCCTCACATTGGTTACGGTGCTTTGTGTGTATGTGTGTGTTTGCGTGTGTGCGTGCGTGCGCGCGCGTGTGTGTGTGTGTGTGTGGTTGGATGACACCATATTCTCTATAGTCAGAGACAAATACTATGACACCATATTTTCTATAGCCAGAGACAAATACTATGACACCATATTTTCTATAGCCAGAGACAAATACTATGACACCATATTTTCTATAGCTAAAGACATATGCTATGACACAATCATTTCTAAAGTCAGATGCAACGACTATGACATTATATTTTCTATAATAAGATGCAATAACTATAACATAATAGCTTCGATAGTCAGATGAAACTACTATGACACCATATTTTCTATAATCAGATGGAACGACTATGACACCATATTTTTTATAGTGAGTTGCTATGACTGTGTCAACCTATTTTCAATAATTAGAAACAACTACTATGACACCATATTTTTTATAGTGAGTTGCTATGACTGTGTCAACCTATTTTCAATAATTAGAAACAACTACTATGACACTATATTTTTTTATAGTCAGATGAAACGACCATGACACCATATTTTCTATAGTCAAAGACAACTACTATGAGACCATATTTTCTATAGTCAAAGACAACGACTCTGACCCATGTTTTCTATAGTCAGAGGCAACGATTATGACTTTAAATTTTCTATAGCCAGAGACAACGACTATGACACCATATTTTCTATAGTCAGATGCAACGGCTATGACATAATATTTTCTATAATGAAATGTAACGACTATGACATCATATTTTCTATGGCTGGAGACACCATATTTTTTTTTATTCAGATAAAACGACTATAACATAATATTTTCTATAGTCAGATGTAACGAATATGACATAATATTTTTTATAGTCAGATGCAACGACTATATTATAATATTTTCTATAGTCAGATGCAACGACTATAACATAATATTTTCTATAGTCAGATGTAACGACTATGACATAATATTTTCTATAGTCAGATGTAACGACTATGACATAATATTTTCTATAGTCAGATGTAACGACTATGACATAATATTTTCTATAGTCAGATGTAACGACTATGACATAATATTTTCTATAGTCAGATGTAACGACTATGACATAATATTTTCTATAGTCAGATGCAACGACTATGACACCATATTTTCTATAGCCAGCGGCAAATACTATGACACCATATTTTCTATAGCCAGCGGCAAATACTGTGACACCATATTTTATATAGCCAAAGACAAATACTATGACACCATATTTTCTATAGCCAGCGGCAAATACTGTGACACCATATTTTATATAGCCAAAGACAAATACTATGACACCATATTTTCTATAGCCAGCGGCAAATACTGTGACACCATATTTTATATAGCCAAAGACAAATACTATGACACCATATTTTCTATAGCCAGAGACAAATACTATGACACCATATTTTCTATAGCCAGAGACAAATACTATGACACCATATTTTATATAGCCAGAGACAAATACTATGACACCATATTTTCTATAGCCAAAGACAAATACTATGACACCATATTTTCTATAGCCAGAGACAAATACTATGACACCATATTTTATAAAGCCAGAGACAAATACTATGACACCATATTTTCTATAGCCAGAGACAAATACTATGACACCATATTTTCTATAGCCAGAGACAAATACTATGACACCATATTTTCTATAGCCAGAGACAAATACTATGACACCATATTTTCTATAGCCAGAGACAAATACTATGACACCATATTTTCTATAGCCAGAGACAAATACTATGACACCATATTTTCTATAGCCAGAGACAAATACTATGACACCATATTTTCTATAGCCAGAGACAAATACTATGACACCATATTTTCTATAGTCAGATGCAACGACTATGACATCATATTTTCTATAGCCAGAGTCAACGACTATGACATCATATTTTCTATAGCCACAGACAAATACTATGACACCAAATTTTCTATAGCCAGAGACAACGACAATGACACCATATTTTCTATAGTCAGATGCAACGACTATGACAACATATGTTGTATAATCAGAGACACCGATTTTGACACCATATTCTCTATAATAAGATGCAACGACTTTGACACCATATTTTCTAAAGTCAGTTGCTAGGACTGTGTCACCTTATTTTCAATAATTGGAAACAACTACTATGACACTATGTTTTTATAGTCACATGCAACGACCATGACACCATATTTTCTATAGTCAGATGCAACGACTATGACATCATTTCTATAGCCAGAGTCAACGACTATGACATCATATTTTCTATAGCCAGAGTCAACGACTATGACATCATATTTTCTATAGCCAGAGACAACTACTATGACATCATATTTTCTAGTGTCAAATACAGCGACTAGAACATCATATTTTCTATAGTCAATTGCAATGACAACGACACCATATTTTCTATAGTCAGATACAACGACTATGATAACTTTTTTTCTTTAGTTAGCATGATTCGCCATTTCCTACATTTATCAAGTAGCAGAACAAGTCTGTGTTCTTGCCCCTGTTTATGTCATATAGCAAAGCCATCCACAGATCATTGTGTTCACATTGCTTGCATTTCCCACATCAAACATGTCAGTTCAATGATTCCTGTTTCTCTAAGAACAAAGTTTTGTTTCTCTTCAAATATCGGTTGGATTTCGCCATACAGATATACAAGACCCTATGTGTGAGTGTGTGTGTGTGTGTGTGTGTGTGTGTGTGTGTGTGTGTGAGGGAGAGAGAGCAGAAAAAAAAAAGGGGGGGGGGCGCATAAATCCATCATGTATGAAAACAAAGGAAGATGGAGAGTTAGAAGCAACGAAATGCATAAGCCCTTAAGACCACCAATAATATCTGACATCTTGAGGACACATAAGTTGTGATGGTCGGGGCATGCAGTTAGTCTTCGAGATAATGGCAGAAACAAAAGAGTTGAACGGGAGTCGACCCCACGGCGGATCGGGAAAACGGCGTAGAGATGATATCCAGTCAGAACTGCAGATACTTGGATTCACCACTAAAAAAAATAAAAGAGTGTCAGTAATAGAAATGAGTGATTGAAAGAAGGGGAAAGAGAAGGCCAGTCAAAGAAATGAGTGACTGAAAGAAGGTGCAGAACAACCTCTTAAATGTCGCACATTTTTCTGGCTTTGATCAAATTTCCTCTGTGACACGAGTCTCAATCTTTCTACTAGCCAAGCATACTGATATTTCTGGAAGAGAAGTTAGGTGATTTTAAAAAAAATGTAATTGAAACATACTTGATTAATATCGTGAGCTGATGAAGGCTTTCTGGCGGCATTGTTTGCTTGTCGTTCGTGATTATGATAATGTAAAGCTGACTTGTTTTACTTCGCGTGTGGTTGGATATCTTTTTATGCAGCAGCAAGGTGAATAGATATCTGTAATAATGAATCTCAACGGTTCGGAATGCAGAAGAGGACGAAGTTGACAGAGAAGTTATCATGAGAAAATACGCACCTA
>CAJHNH020006312.1:345000-350000 GCA_905116865.2 Candidula unifasciata | reverse complement strand
AAGCGCGCGCCACATATGGCAGAGGTCATAGCTTTTCATGTCTGGCGGTTCGTTACTTGTTTGAGGTATTGGATGTTTATTAGACCCATGGTTGAGCCTTATCTGATGATGGTTCTACGCAGTCCTTTTTGGTCTTCGCGGATTTCTTTTCGCTTTCGATGTTTATATGAGGTCTTGACGGGGCCATCGAATATTAGAGACTAGAGTCATATAATGTATATATTCATACAGCAGTGTATGGGTGATGTAGTTACATTATGCCGATCCCCCTTTAGTTTCCAGGACTTGAGCTGGTGACCATGTAAGGTTGGGCTGCTCCAGGGAAATACCTCCGTCGCTGACCGCTTTATGTTGAATTTGATAGTACCGGGGGCCGACTGTTTGGAAAGTTACCGCACACTGGTTAGTAGCGTTTCCTTTACAGGACGTTGCAGAACCAACCCCAACAGCACCTGGCTATTTTGTGGCTTTTCTAGGCAATTTACATCCAGTAGTTTGCCATTGCTTCTAGACGGTCGGCTTTCTAGATACCACTGTCGAAACCAACGCAAGGCGCATGGCCCGCAGCTGGGATCGAACCTGGCATCCCGGCATTACAGAGCGTTCGAATCGACTAGGCCACAGAGCCGACAACATCACACTACTGAACGTAAAATTGACTAGTCAACAAATAGAATAACCCCCCCCCCCCCCCCCCCCGCCCCCACTCACCCACCCGCTGGGGTTTGTTCTTCAAACTCCTGTTTAGGATACATGTTGCCTGCTACTTGTTGTCTGTTCAACATCCAAGCACATCGGTCATGCGTTGTTTCATAAAATATTGGTGTTGTCTTTACTTTGAAGTCATCAAGACAGACCGAGGGGGGATCAGGCTGCATGCTCAACGTGTGGTCTTTACACGAATATCCAGAAATTGGGCTATCGAAAGGTAGACTTCCTCCCAAGCCCTAACTGATAGGTATATAATACAATATAACAGAATCTTCAAAAAAGATGAAAGAGAGGCAAATATCTACAAGCATGTTCTGGTTATCTGTAAGTTAAAAAAAATGAGGAGAGGGGGGTTGGAAAAGGGGGTTGAGGGAGGGAGAAAGGGGGTAAATTTTAAGCCGATTTCGAGTAATGAGCTGTAAGCTAGTGTTAACACACATGAATTAAAATGGACTCCAAACATAAGACAGTGAAAGGCTATTTATGAACGTATACACTAAGCGTTATATATTACATACTTCTTACGCGATTTGGTACTCCTCCAAACAACTGACCCAAATTAACGAGGCTTAAAACATACTATAACAGAGCCTCCATAGGTTATCTAATAAAAAAAATATTACAAACCAGGAACAAAAATATAATAACGAGCGACACACTTACTAATAATATTTAGCCATTGCAACCAAGGTAGATTATTATTCAGTAATATTGACAGGTCTAACATCTACAGCTGTCGGTTCACCAATCGCTAGAACAGTATTGCTAATTTGTGTCGGAGCTGATGGTCTGTCTCCCATATTTACCGGAAATAAAACCTAATGTTACGTATCATTGAGGCCCTGTAAGGGTATGTTTTTAACCTCCTTAATTTGGGACCGTTATTCGGAGGAATGCCCCTCACCCCTTCCCCCCCCCCTCATTTGGAAGGGGATGCCCCCCCCCCCTCAATGGCAACCAGTAATATCTGTTAATCACTGCATTGTTTGATTTTCAGAGAGTGAAGCTGCGGAGCTCAGCACAGGCACTGTCAACTGTACTAAGCCATACATAGAATTGGATGGAAAGTGCCTTTCTTTCCAGAAGGATATCCAACGGTATATATTTACTGGTTGTATTGTGACAAGCGTCGGCTCTGTGGCTAAGTCGATGCGAACGCTTCGTAATGCCGGAGTACCGGGTTCGATGTCAGTTGCGGGTTATGGGCCTTGTGTTGGTTTCGACAGAGGTTTCAGGGGGCCGACCGTTCAGGAGGCAATGGCAAACTATAAGCCTAGAGAAACCACAGAACAGCCAGGGGCTGGTGGGGTTGGTTCTGCAACGTCATGTAAAGGAAACGCAACTAACTTATCTTAACTTGCTATTGTGACAAGCACACATTTCTTCTTGTTTAGCAGACCTCCGTGGCAAATGAGTCAAGCTGTTGTGACAAGCACACATTTCTTCTTGTTTAGCAGACCTCCGTGGCAAATGAGTCAAGCTGTTTACCCTGCGCTCTGTAGGTCATGGGTTCGTGTCTCGACTGCGTTGTTCAGTTCGTAGGTGTAATTTTTACGGAGATCACTGGGGGTCGTCGCCCAAGCAGCTACGGAATTCGTGCTTTATGCGATGCTCTCTGCAGGCGGCTAGCCGTTTTGCAGAGGGAGACCGAGCCCTGTGGGATAAAACCCAGTTGAATGAAGTCGAGCCTCTCGACTTTAACTTTATATCAGACGTGCATATTAGTTAGTTAGTCTTCCCTCTTGAGCCTGAGGTGGCATATACGCCAGAGGTAACAGCTCTTTATGCCTGGTGGTTCGTTGCCATCTGTTTTAGGCCTTGGATGTTTATTAGACCTATGGCTGAGCCTTCCCTGATGATGGTTCGACACAGGGTCTCTCCTGCATATTGCCCTGATTGTATTTACTTGAGAAAATACTGCAATTTGTTGTTAAGACTTTTAGGAGCTGTTGCTGCCTTGCCGATGCTTGTCACAAATTCTTTCTTTGCATTTCTCTCACTATCAAAATGACTACCCTAATACTTAAATTACGAATGAAAAGAGAATTACTGAAAGTAATAAAATAAAAATAAAAAGACAACTTAAATAATTTGGCCAGATTAAAAGACATAACACACTTTTAAAATCCATACTGGAGGGAAAGGTCGAAGGCAAGAGAGCAAGAAGTTGGCAACCATAGAAGTGGGAGGACAACATCAAGAGATGGACGGGCAGCAGTCTGAGAGAGTTAACAACTCTGATAAGAGACAAAGCGTGCAGGAGACCCATCGCATGCAACCTATACTGTGGAGACGGCACCTTATTGAGTCCTATTACTTGAAGACTTTTTGTCTTTAGCATTACATCTGCTTGATCTACTATTTGTGTTAGTGTATTTGTCTTTTCATAACTTTTTTATAGTCAAACTGGCTGGTTGAATCAAGAATTGACATCACAGCATTCCCATGCGTGCCCAGTCTCATCTTCAGCAGCTAGCGCAGAGTTCTAGTACTGATGGTACTGGTCACAATAGGTTTATTTGTCCGTCTTTCCTTTCCTCTGAGTTTAGTGGGCCGACCAGACCCTCTGGTTACACTCAGGTGCCTCATTCTTTCCAGGCCATAATAATCTTGTTTCTCTACCAAATCCGTTGCTTGTTCTCAAAAAGCCTTGACAACGTCTGCCTTGTCATGTATCGATTTACCACCCAGTGGTGCAGATCAGCCAATCTGTCTGCTTGTTCACTACCCACCATGCCGGCATGGCCTGGAGAAAAGATCGAAAGTATGCTCACTACCCGGGACCTTCCCAGTAAAGCTTACCACTCTGCTCGAAACATCCCTGTCTTCACCTTTCTCAGTCAGTTACAATTACGACCTGTAAATGCTTTTGTTCTGTAGCCACCGGAGAGCAGCAGTTACCGCCTCCACCTTCATTCCTATGCTAGATGGTGTGATGTCATATGCCAGGCTGTCTTGCGCTAAAGATTTTTTACTAGTTGTCGCTACGAACCCCCAGGCACTTCGCTTTCCTCTCAACACTGAACATCTGTATAGATAATAATCACCTGTGCGTGAATTGTCGTGAAACAACTGTTGGATTTCCACCTTTGTAGCACCCGCTGGCCACTCTTTGCACTAGCGGCCCTATGTGATCATAATCCTACACAGGTCAGACTTTTCCGCTGGTACTCTGACCCACTCCTCCCCTCGCCCAATGTTCTCCAGCATGCATACTTGTCTTTTCTTGTCTTCTGCTTGAGCCATCCACGATTTTCCCCTTTTCAGCCTCTGACCCTTATCTGCAGCCAAAGCTTCATACAGAGGTTGCTCTTTATCTGCAGCTACTCTGAGGTATGACTTAGCCTGTGGCACCTCCAGCCTACCTGCATTAGTCGGCAATGCAAGGATGAATCGCATGCACACAATCGGGATGTCTCTTGTATATCCCAGGATCACCCACATAGCTTCATTCTGTATGTGCTCCAGTTTCTTTAGCTGACTCTTCGAGACAGTGAGTAACCCCAGACCATAATCAACGAATCCCTTGCATCACACTTACTGGACTGTATGTGCACTCGTTACGAACATAACAAAAGGTCAAATGCATAGGTTAGTTGCGCATCCCATACAGGACGCTGCAGAACCAGCCGCAACAAAGTTACGTCAAGTAGTTTGCCATTGCTTTCTAGACAGTCTGCTTTCTTGATACCACTGTCGAAACCAACGCAAGGCGCCATGACCCGCTGCTTGGCATTACGAAGCGTTCGCATCGACTTAGCTACAGAGCCGACCAAATGCAAAGACTCATAAGTAATTGAAAATGAAGAGGGAGTTTGCTGAAGGGATTGGTGGGGGGGGGGGGGGGGGGGTGATTTGGGGTGGGGGTGGGGATGGGTGGATATTGACATGTTACGCACACATAAAAAATAATTTGTGTTAAATACCAGAAAGAAAAAAGTAAAATAACGTATAAAGCAGTGGTTTTCAACCTGTGCGTCGCGACTTTTTGTGTGTGTGTGGGTCGAACGATTCTTTCACATGGATCGCCTTAGACCATCGTAAGACAAATATTCATTGAAAATATAAAGAAGCAACGAAAATAACTGTGTAACTGGTGGTTGCTACAAAGTATGGAACTGCATTGAAGGGTCGCGGCATTAGGAAGGTTGAGAACCACTGGTATCATCATCATCAATTCTCTTTATGCCTAGTGGTGACCATGTGAGAGCTGTTTTGGCAGGTATATAAGAATTCATTCTCATAACGTGGCCAAGCAATTTCCATCATTTCTTGGTAATCATACTGTC
>CAJHNH020006312.1:332500-340000 GCA_905116865.2 Candidula unifasciata | reverse complement strand
AGAAGATGTAAATTTAGAAATAATAAATTTAGAAATAAAAAACAAAAAAGAAATATGGAGTTGGACTGGGCACGTCCTGAGAATGAAGAAAGAGAGACGGCCGAGTCAGGCCAATAAATGGACACCACATGGACAGTGAGGAAGAGTCAGGCACTGAGGCACCTGGAGGCGAGCCTCTGAGGCGGAACTCAAGGTTACACGAAAGACAAAACGAGTTAGAAAGGATGGCTCAGGATCGAATTGAGTGGCGACAGTTTGTCTGTGCCTTATGTGCCTCTAGGCGCATTGAGGATTCATTGATTGATATTATTGATATAGTCATAACGACATTTTGTTTCGTAAAACTGATGTAGTCAAAATTGCTTATAATCATCATACGGTATATTTGTGATATAGTCATAATGACGTTTTAAAATTTAAAACTGATGTTGTTGTAACTGCATACGATCGTATTTTATTCGTATAATCATTATTAAGTTTTATCATCAAAGACTGATGTAGTCAGAACTATGTATAATCATAGAAGCCACCGTGTTGTAGTGGCCAGACGCTCGCCAGCTGATTGGAAGGTCTAGGGTTCAGATCATGACAGTACCAGATTTTTTTTTTGCTTCCAAAAAGGACCTTGGTTCCCAGGTGGACCCAGCCTTGAATGGGTTTCAGATGGAGTCACGGGAAGTAAAGGCGGCTGGCGTGATGCTTACCACATCACCTTGCAAATGCCGATGGGACTGTAAGATATAGGTCTAGCCCTTTATGTTTTTTACTTTTAACTTACTTACATATGATTATGAGAGCCACCGTTGGGTAGCAGCGAAACGCTCGGCTAGATGATCCTGGGTTCAAATCCGAGCAAGCAGTACTTAAAAAAATCAGTCTTGGCTTCCAGGTCGACGCAGCCTTAAACGGATATCAGATAGAGTTCTTGGAAGTAAAGGTGGTCTGCGTGATGTTGAAGAAATCGCCGACCGATTGCTGATTGATCTATGGCATAAAGACTTAGTACTACATACCGAATACGCATGCGGGTTCTCTGGGATCAAATGGACACAGCAATCGAACACAGTATCCATACATTGAAAGAATAATTCAACGGGGGATGAGTAGAGGCTCTGGGGGATATTTAGCACTGAAGGGGAAGCATAGGCGAACTTTTAATCAGGTTGCAGTTGTATTATTAACATCTTGACTCTTCTTTGGCTACTGCAGAAGGGGATGGAGCACATGTGGGACTGTCCCGAGTGCAGTGATGTCAATTCCTGATTGATTGATTGATTGATTGATTAATTGATTCATTCACATCAAATCGTGGAAATGGCCTTTATTTTTACGTTGACATACTGTTGCTGCCATTCACAGACGCTTTGCTCTAACTAAAAAACAATGCAAGTCTCAGCCCAAAGACAGTGATGACCCACTAGACGACAAACACCTGGCATATGATGTTTCCGACAAGCAGTTCACCCTTGAAGACAACGACAACAAGTTAGCATTTTTCTGCCAACCAAGTAAGTAGTTTTTTTTTAAAAAAATACGCAGATTATATTACGTGTGTTGGGAAGTAAAGGCAGCCGGTGTGAGGCTAAGTACATCACCCACCCAGTGCCAAAAATATATAATTCTAGCCCTATATGCCCAGTTTGTCTGAAGGCGTAAAAAAAGTGTGTTGTTTACTTCTACCTTTTTATTCCCGTGTA
Organism: Candidula unifasciata; assembly: GCA_905116865.2. NCBI lineage: Eukaryota > Metazoa > Mollusca > Gastropoda > Stylommatophora > Geomitridae > Candidula > Candidula unifasciata. The sequence goes on along the minus strand of CAJHNH020006312.1, from coordinate 338,303 downwards.
CCTTCTGGGGCTGCATTTTTGGGGACAGGAGAGAACAGACTAACCCCAACCCCCACCACCTTTAACAAGTATGTCTTAAGAGACGAATATTTAGAGGTTTCTAAGTCAGAATACAGCTGCCTGGGGAATAAGGAACCAACAGTCTGCATTTGTTGAATAATATGATAACAACAATTATTAAAAAGTACACTTAAATATCGCAAATGGCGAGGTATAAGTGGACATCTCAATTTTTGGTTCAAAATTCGGAGTTTGGCATATACCGATTTATCACAGTCTATTTTTGCTAGGTATGGAAGATCATCTGTGTCAGATTGATTGAAAGTACGCCAAATAAAAGGTTTTGGATAGAAATGATTACAACAGTCACAAGGTATGGAATATCATCTGTGTCAGATTGATTGAAAGTACACCAAATAAAAGGTTTTGGATAGAAATGATTACAACAGTCACAAGGTATGGAGGATCATCTGTGTCAGGTTGATTAAAAGCACCCAAAATTAAAGGTTTTGGATAGACATGATAACAACAGTCACAAGGTATGGAAGATCATCTGTGTCAGATTGATTGAAAGCACACCAAATTAACGTTTTGGATAAACATGATTGCAACAGTCACAAAGTATGGAAGATCATCTGTGTCCATTTGATTGAAAGTACACCAAATAAAAAGTTTTGGATTGACATGATTGCAACAGTCACAAAGTATGGAAGATCATCTGTGTCAAATTGATTGAAAGCACACCAAATAAAAAGTTTTGGATAGACATGATTACAACAGTCACAAGGTATGGAAGATCATCTGTGTCAGATTGATTGAAAGCACACCAAATAAAGGTTTTGGATAGACATGATTACAACAGTCACAAGGTATGGAAGACCATCTGTGTCAGACTGATTGAAAGCACACAAAAAAAAAAAAAAAAAAAAGGTTTTGGATAGACAGGATTACAATAGTCACAAGGTATGGAAGATCATCTGTGTCAGAACTAATTATTCGCACACAAGAAAGAACGGTTTTGATTGATACGACTGAATAAGAACATCTTGTGCAATATATCTTTGTCGTTGAGAGTTAGAAAAAGAATTCTTGCTTGCTACATACATCTAGTTTTAACATATGGCTGTGAATCCTGGACAATTGGTAGGTAGGCCAAACAATTTCTTGAGACAGATGTGGTTTTACAGAGGAATGCTTAGAATACGTTGGACAGCCAAAAAGAGCAATGAAGAGGTTTTGAAAGAGGCGGGAGCCCGAAGACAACTTATCACAGACATTAGAAGGAGACAGTCATCATTTTTCGGCCATGTTATGAGAAGGGGGGAAATAGAACATGTTGTGACCACTGGAAAGATCTGTGGAAGGAGGGATAGAGGAAGACAACGAGAGAAGATTCTTGACAGTCTTGTTGCATGGCATGGAGGTGTGTCGGCTCACGAACTGATACATGCTGCAGGCGATCGCAGATTGTGGAGAGGCATGATCACCCACGCCAGTCAGCAAGGCACCTGATGATGAAGATGTGCACGCCACAAGCAATGGAAGATCACCTGTGTCAGAATTGATTGAAACCACTTGAGACAACAGGTTTTTAATAAATAAGACTGCCAACAGCCACAAGGTATGGAAGATCATCTGCGTCGGAATTAGGTGAAAGTACACGAGACAGAAAGTTTTGGACAGACATAACTACCAACACTACAAGGCATAGACTTTAAGAAGAAGAAATCTTACAGGTAGGAAATAAAATTCATCGTAGATTTTGTTGAGAAATTTTTGGTATTTGACAGTAACATAAATCTTTGTGTTTCAGCAAACAAAACTGATGATGACAATACTGAGCAAACTCCATTTGTGAACTCTAACAGGAATAACAGCAAAGGCGAAGTTGAGACAATAGAGTCTATAATTGAGGCCGCTGTGAACGGAGAGCTGGTATGTCAACATTTACACACAGTTCAGCTCACAAAATTCACAAGTATGCCTTTTGTTTCCTTAGGGCTGAGACTTCATTGGTTATTGTGTCATGTCTCAGTGCTTCACGTGTGTGCAGCAGCGAGGCATGATCAGTTCGCAGGTGTTAGCGTTAACAGGGCATTGCAGAACTAACCCCATCAATGTTTCTGTTGTTGTTGCTGTTATGGTTTTTCTAGGTAATTTTACGTCCAGTAGTACGGAAAAATGTATCACGTGATATTTTTCTCCCTATCACTTCGCTGTAGAGAGCATGCTTGGGCAGGTAGCATTGTAGTACTGGTAGCAAGCAGCAGCAGCAGCAGCAGCAGCAGCAGCAGCAGCAGCAGCAGCAGCAGAAGAACAGGATGAAGAAAAAGGGCGTTGCTTGCTGCAGAGAAAAAACGCTGATTTCTTTGAAGGTTTTCTACAGAACTGAATAGATTATGTGTATAGTCATGGGTTGACCAAAGGACTTTTTATCCTTTAGAATCATGCAGTATTTGCAGGGAATTAATGCTGCAGCTGTTGCCCTCCTTAAAATCGTGCTATCCTATCCTATTAGGACACAAAGCAATTTTCCATACATGCAGAGCAAAATTCCATACCTTTACTGCCTGTATGTAGCATTGTATACTGTGTTGTTGGAACGGGGGAAGAAAACTGGGGTTTAGGGGGAGGGGGGGGGGCTGGAACTGGGAAAGAAAGCTATGTGGGGGGGGGGCGGACTGGAACGGGGGGGGGGGAGGAGAAAGCTGGGGTCGAAGGTGGGGTGGGCGTGGAGGGGGGACAGGAATGGATGAAAAATGCTGGGGTTGGAGGGGGAGGGTGCAGGATTGAGACTGTGAATTGAGGGCGACACGGCTAGTGACGTCACAACGAACTGCTTAGGTTTCAGCCATGAATCTTTACTGTCATTCATTTCAGGGTAATGCTGTTCAACTATGCGAAAATCCTATTGAAGTAACATTCCGAATTGTTGGAACCAACAAAATTGTTACAAAGGACAATACGCATGGGTATGTTCTTGAACACCCGTGTGATAAAAAGCATGGATTTGTGTGCTATAACTTTAAACAGCCGCCTGGGGAAAACTGTCCTGATGTCGAAGTTTCCTTTACCTGCGCAATCAATCGTAAGTTATTGTTGTTGTTGTTGTTGTGTGTGTGTGTGTGTGTGTGTTTTTTAAGTTTGAAATATCGAAACTGACTTACAGTATTATCATCGTCATTGTCTTCCTCATCATTATTTAACATCGTCATCATTGTCTCCGTCATCATAATTATCATCATCGTCATTTTCTCCGCCATCATAATTATCATCATCGTCATTGTCTTCGTCAACATAATAATCATAATCGTCATTGTCTTCGTCATCATCGTCATTGTCTTCGTCATCATCGTCATTGTCTTTGTCTTCAAAATTATCATGATCGTCATTGTCTTCGTCATCATAATTATTATTATTGTCATTGTCTTCTTCATCATAATTATCATCATCGTCATTGTCGTCGTCATCATAAATTATCATCATCGTAATTGTCTTCGTCATCATAATTATCATCATCGTCATTGTCTTCGTCATCATAATTATTATTATTGTCATTGTCTTCGTCATCATAATTATCATCATCGTCATTGTCTTCGTCATCATAATTATCATCATCGTCATTGTCTTTGTCATCATAAATTATCATCATCGTAATTGTCTTCGTCATCATAATTATCATCATCGTCATTGTCTTCGTCATCATAATTATTATTATTGTCATTGTCTTCGTCATCATAATTATCATCATCGTCATTGTCTTCGTCATCATAATTATCATCATCGTCATTGTCTTTGTCATCATAATTATCATCATCGTCATTGTCTTTGTCATCATAAATTATCATCATCGTAATTGTCTTCGTCATCATAATTATCATCATCGTCATTGTCATCATAATCATCATCATCGTTATCGTTTGCAGCTCAAGTCTCACCCCGATATATGCAGGCACTGTTCCTAGATGAGATCAAATGCGCGTTATTTTATCACACTCTCCCCCGCGTGGGTTATTGGGCCCTGCTACAGGAAAAACAATAATAGACCTACTACCTATCTAAAAGCATGTCGTAAGAGTCGACAAATTGGGACCTTCTTTTAAAGCAGTACATCGGCCTGAGAGGCAAGAAACCAGCAGTCTTCATACAAATGAGTCAGATCTGTAAAACGGATGCACACGCAAAACTTAACTTCTAAACAAGACTACAGTCTGAAGTGAATGAAAAACTAGAACTTTCTGCTAGAGTTTACAGCTGGCGAACGCAAAGAAGATGAAATCACACTCAAGAGCGTATAGGCACTGTACAGGTTTATTTAAAATGATTGATACACTTTTATTTATGTATATTACCTTGAATGTACATTAAATAATAATAGTATAAAACAAGAGAAGGAGGAAGGTCTAAAGTTTACAAGCTTACAAAGAAAATTATAGGTGTTCAGTATGCCCGCTGTCAGCAGCTCGGCAAACTTGCAAGTGGTAGAAAGCTCCTCGCACACACGAAGAAGCATCTTTTGCGTAACTGAGTTCACTGCAGCTGTGATATAGCTCTGCAGGTCGGCAGTTGCTCTATAGCGGTAGTATTCAAAATATATACCGTCCTCTCTCTTCTTCTTATTTAAAGTTTGAGGTTTAAACAACGGATCAACATCACGACACACGGGTACTAACCCATAAGTGATCGGTTTTTCTAACTCAAGCATGAGTCCGAAGAATCTCAGCACATGCACAGGCTCTGTAGCACTGGCGAGGACCATGAAAAACTCCAAATTTTGCCCAGGCGGCACTGTTATGCTACTCTTTTCGATTTTAAACTGCCAATGGATTGTGTACGTGCGCAACATTGCACACGGGCGTCCGATCTCACTACCCAAAAACCACGGGGGATTACTAGCAGTTCAAGACCGTGTGAAAAAAAAATACGAGCCGTTTCCGGGGATTGAACCCGTAACTTCTAGCACTCAAGGCAGACACCATGCCTCGAGACCACGCATCTCCCCTTATTCAAGTAAAAATGTTAGAGACTTGCAATTAACCAGCTAACCGTTTATATTTCTGTTGACTGAGATAGTTTTAAGAAGAAGGAAACATTGTCCACGCTTTTAGGCGTTCTGGGCATATAGGGCTAGACCAAAATTTATTCACTGACGTACTTAAGTAATAATTCATTACAATCCCCCATCCTCGTCAGTGATCATCCTCACTCATCCTCGTCAGTGATCATCCTCACACATCCTCGTCAGTGATCATCCTTAAACATCATCGTCAGTGATCATCCCCGCTCAACTTCGTCAGTGATCATCCTCACTCATCCTCGTTAGTGATCATCCTCATTCATCCTGGTCAGTGATCATACCCACAAACCTCGTCAATAATCATCCTTACACTTCCTCATCAGGGATCATCCCCACACATCCTCGTCAGTGATCATCCTCACACATTCTCGTCAGTAATCATCCTCACTCATCCTCTTCAGTGATCATCCTCACACATTCTCTTTAGTGATCATCCTCACACATTCTCTTCAGTGATCATCCTCACACATTCTCGTCAGTAATCATCCTCACTCATCCTCTTCAGTGATCATCCTCACACATTCTCTTCAGTGATCATCCTCACACATCCTCGTCAGTGATCATCCTCACACATTCTCGTCAGTAATCATCCTCACTCATCCTCTTCAGTGATCATCCTCACACATTCTCTTCAGTGATCATCCTCACACATTCTCTTCAGTGATCATCCTCACACATTCTCTTCAGTGATCATCCTCAAACATCCTCGTCAGTGATCATCCCCAC
>CAJHNH020006312.1:325000-330000 GCA_905116865.2 Candidula unifasciata | reverse complement strand
CCTTATAGTTTACAACAACTGCTCGAAGCCCTGTGTCCAAAAGAATTGTGAAAGGCAAGGAAAGACGTGTAAGAATACTATTTTTGGACCAAAATGCTTTGATGTCCCTAAACCAAGAACCGGAAAAGAATTACCTGGTGAAGGGTCTTGTACAGTTGACTCAGTGGAATACAGTAAGTTAACGTCTCATACGCATGACTTCTTCTTCTGCTTCTTAGCTTTCACTGTCTGTAAACTCCAGCGAAGTTTAGGTTGTTCATCCACTCTAGAGTTTGGTCTTGATCCGGAATTGTGCATGCACATATGTGTTACATTCTGACTTATTTATGTGCAAACTGTTGTATTCATGCCTCTCAGGCAGATGCACTCTGACTTTGAATAAAAACTCATTCAGTTAGCCATCTCCTAGGACATGCTTGTTAAGAAGCTGTTTGTCTGTTTTTCACTCTCCAGGTAAGAATCCCGGATTCTATGTAAATGCAACTTACAAGCATCACGAGGAGATAGATGGTCTTCATTTTTTTTTTAAATTCCTTGTGAGACAAGAAAAACTGGAAAATTTTGTGACAGCTGTAAAGTTTTGGAAAGAGAGATAAAAGAAGACAACAAGAAAATAGTCTTAACAGCCACTTGTCGTGGCATTGAGGGATGTCAGCAAAGGAACCGATACATGCTAATCGGCAAGGCACTTGTTGAATCATATCATCAACAACAACAAAACTATAACAGAAAGTAAATGAGCCATTTCTACCCCTTCTGGCATATTGCGCATACAGTTCTACACCAATATTTCATAGACCAATCGTCTCTAGGTGGGTGGCGTGGTCAAGATCACACTGACTGCTCTCACTTCCCCAGATTTTACCTCGCATTCATTTAATGCTTGGTGAACCTGGGACAGGAAGTTATTCCTGAAGAGAGAAAAAAAAAAAGGTCGCATTTGAACCAAGCTAGAAGCACAGTGTTATCTCCACGAACATTTGGAGAGTTTACTTTTCCTTCTTCAAACCCATCTGTGTAAAGATTCGACATCAAAACCTTCAGGACACACCTATATTAGCTCCGTTTGCCTTCACCATCTCCAGCGAAGAGTTTATCTCCATACTTTTGGAGCCCTTTGTCATCTGGTTAACTACTCGTTTTGCCTTTCTTCTTCTAACTCAGAAACCAGAGTCGTGTGTGGAAACTGAACCGAAATGAAACGTTTGTGAAGGCGGGTATTAGGTTGAAACAAGTTCATGACTTTAACTTAGCAAATACTGACTTGTTGGTATTGAAGAACTGTGTGTCCCCTCTACAACAATCCCGTAGTTGGATGTTACAAGACGAGACCTAATTTTTTTTTTTAGTTTGCAATTATCGAGTCTCTAATTGGGGAGCCGGGACCTGGAGGTTTGGACACTTTGAACCATCCCCTTCCCTTTATTAATACCCCACCAACACAACAACCAAGAAGAGGGGGGGGGGGGAATAATAATTAATGGTCGGGGTTGAGTCTGTCTAAAGTGTTAAGTAGTCTAGTTTGCCCCATGACAATGTATGAACGTTCCCTGTTTACGTTTTTGTTTATATACATCATTTTACTTTTACTCCGCCATGTTAGAATCTCGTAGGCTTTCAGGGATCAGGTTGGAGGGTGAGTTATGAAAGACGATTCTGGAGCTTTTTTAACAAGTAGTCTGACTATGGAGGTCATGGCTGTGACTTAAAATATAACATGGCTAGAGACACAGACTTTCACAGGGACTCCAAGGGTTGAGTCCGAAGGCAGTGGTTGGTGGCCCTACAGCATTCACGGCAGACAAGAATTAGTTTCATTCTCGTGCCAGGACATATGGGAGTACAAGGAAACGAGCAAGCTGATAGGCTTGCAGGTGAGGCTACTTTTGAAGCCGGACAAGCCATGGACCAGGCTGATATACTTAATGCTCTGCAAGAGTTAGGACGTTTGCGTCAGCCAGTTGAGGACTATCCAACCATGTTCAGACTGCAACATGTTAAGCGGGGCATCGCCAAGCAAGAACACTACGGGGGTAGCCAAAGAAGAAGAATAAACCAACACAGGACTGGTGTCGTCAGCCGCTACACGCTGTGGGGTTTACTGAGTAATGGATCTGAGCACTTATGGACTGAGTGGTTCGACGTGCAGTGAGAATAATTTGTCGACTGACTATAACTATAACTATTACTTTCAATAGAATATTTTATTTTTATATTTATTAGCCTTTTTGCTTGATTAATGTCCTACCACAAACAGGGAAAATCCACAGGTCACGGGGCAGTCTAATATTTCAGGGGGTGGTAGATAGGCTGCATGCAGTCGTAGGGCCTAGGCTTAACTCTCTCGTGGGACGTAGGGGAGTTGGGGTTAGGACCAGTTCCAGGTGTTTTGGGGTCGTTAAAAGCATCAGAAAGCCGGAAAACGCAGTCTTACTACCCTCTAAAATGTTGGACTGTCCAGTGACGTCATCTGGGGTAAAATATAAAAAATAAAGTTGGTAACTGCGGAAATGAGATGGCTAAGAAGTTACCAGAAGAAAGAAAATTACGCATAACAAGTAATTAACTACCTGTAACGACAGCAAAAAAAAAAAAAAAAATGGTTAAAACATTTATAAAGAATGCCCTGAGAAGCCATACCACACAAGGCATACACCAAAAGAACGAACAAACCAACTTTATTCACAGAGGGTCAGAAATTGGGCACGCAGGCCCTTCTTACATTCGGTCCTTCCAAACACCCGTATTACAAACTGCAGTTGTATTTTATCAAGAAAGCATGTTTTATTCTAATGATAATATGCATATTATGAATATCAAGGGGAAAAAAACACACAAAAGAATGGGAGGTAAAATGCATGCACACACTATTGCACGCACGCACACACACACACACACCTCTGCTCACTTAAACAAGAATATATACACACCCACATACACTCACATACCTTCACACACACACACACACACACATTAACACACCCACATACATAGGTCATTTAAGAGGAAAATGACGTAAAGTACGAGGCAGACCTAGAACGAGATGGGAAGATAACATCATAGACTCTCTACAGCAGCATGAAATGTCTATGGCCAAGACGACCAAAAGAGCAAAAAGCAGAATCTAAAATCTCTCCCGACATCGGGAGCAGACGAAGAAGACAATTTTGCCAGTCGTCATATAACCTTAGTAATAAAATCCATCATAACAACAATGATTATTATTAAATACTTAAACGAGGTTTAGGCCCCTCAAGCGTCTCCCCTAATTCGAAAATGTGTACGATTAGCTAAGCTCCCCCCCCCCCTCCCCCTCCCCCTCCCCCCAGCTCTATGATGTCTCTGTGTCGACGACCCTGGTTTTGGAAGCATTTCCATGGCAGATAACGAGTCAAAGTAGACACCGCCTAGCTATCCACTATCTCAGTGCAATTTTTACGAAAATCCTCCAGTGTCGTCACCGGAGCTACGGAGTTCATGCCCAGACCGAGTCATATAGGATAAAAAACCAGGAGCAAGGAAGTCGATGCCCTCGGCTTTAACTTTTGTTTTTGTTTGTTTGTGTGTTTACTTTTCACAGAAACACGGGAATGCTGCTGTTACGGAGACCCGCATTGTACTCAATTCAATGAACGAAAAATCACCACACAAACAGCGTGCGGCATTGTGTTGTCAGTACCCAGAAACTACAAGTCCAGCGATTCCTTCCAAAATTTCATGTATGTTGTTAGTATCTTCTGTCTCAATGATGTATGTATGTATGTCTGTCTGTCTGTCTGTCTGTCTGTCTGTCTGTCTGTCTGTCTGTCTGTCTGGCTGGCTGGCTGGCTGGCTGGCTGTCCGTCCGTCCGTCCGTCTGTCTGTCTGTCTGTCTGTCTGGCTGGCTGGCTGGCTGGCTGGCTGGCTGGCTGGCTGGCTGGCTGTCCGTCCGTCCGTCCGTCCGTCTGTCTGTCCGTCCGTCCGTCCGTCCGTCTGTCTGTCTGTCTGTCTGTCTGTCTGTCTGTCTGTCTGTCTGTCTGTCTGTCTGTCTGTCTGTCTGTCTGTCTGTCTGTCTGTCTGTCTGTCTGTCTGCATGTTCGTATGTATGTGTGTACTGGGTGCCTATGTGTTTGTGTATAAGTGAGTGATTGGGCTTGTGTGTGTATGTGGGTGTGTGTGTTCGCGCGTGAGCGTGCGCACATATTTTATCACCCATGCTTTTGTTTTTGACTTCATATTCACAAAATGCATATTATTACATGAATATAACATGCTTCATTGATGAAATACAACTGCTGTGTAAAAGATGGAAGTTTGGAAGCCGAATGTAAGACAGGCCTGCGTGCCTAATTTGTAACCCTTTGAAAAAAATTTCTATCTATCTATCTATCTATCTATCTATCTATCTATCTATCTATCTATCTATCTATCTATCTATCTATCTATCTATCTATTTATCTATCTATCTATCTATCTATCTATCTATCTATCTATCTATCTATCTATCTATCTATCTGCCTGCCAGCCAGGCACCTACTAACCCACCTACATATTGCACTCTTATGTGATTTCAGGGTATCTATGATGAACATAAGACTCAGGCCAACGGACAAGGTCACCTACCCAAAGGGGTATTCGACTGTCTTTGGAGGGTCGAGCTACACCTACGTCAACAACACCTTCTACGTAAATGGAGTAAGACACGGGCTCATTGTTTTTGTGTGACTTGCTGGTGTTGCTGTTGTCCTTGTCTGTCAACTTATGCCCGGCGTAACTCCCACTCCATCCATGCTGACTTTTATGATTTAACTGGGACTACCAGGCTGACCTAACTTGAAATGAAAATCAATAAATTTCATGAAAGGTAAAGGCGACTGTCGTGATTTTGACCACAGCAGGTAATGAGAGCCTAGTTGTGTATAAGAAATGGGTGCAGCCACATATGTCAGATGTACCAATGATGAGAAGAAAGAAGGGCTCTGCTGCGAATGTTTACTCTTGTATATTTAAAGACGTCGGCT
>CAJHNH020006312.1:315000-320000 GCA_905116865.2 Candidula unifasciata | reverse complement strand
TTGAACGAATATTGACTTTTCGAGTGAACATTAAACAAAAATGTCAAATAGATAAATAAATAAATAAATAAATAAATAAATAAATAAATAAATAAAACGAAATAGGACGAGAAAAATAGACGAATATTTGCGTTTACGTATATTAAAGTTCATTACAGAGACTGTAAAACAGTAATCTTTCTCAAATTACCATTAATATATGTCCTAGCAAAAACGTTACATGTTATTATTCTCTGTATCAAGCGCCACGACGTATTGGAAAACAAATTATAGAAGAAAGCATGGCACCAGTAAGGAGGGGCAGGGGCCGACCGACACAAAGATGGGCAGAGGATATAAGTGACTCCTTGAAAATTGAAAGTACATGAGGCAGGAGAATTTGCGAGAGACCGAGTTTCTTTCAGACTGTGATGAAAGCGACGTTCTGCAAAGGACCTGCTACATGATGATGACAAGGGATAATCTTGATTATGTTGTCACCAATCTGGATAGCAGCAAAAATTAGGCACATGGTTTTACAAGGTGTATCACAGATGACATTGCACATGTCATTATAAGGTGTATCATAGATAACATTGCCCATGTCTTTATAGGGTGTATCACAGATAACATTACACATGTTATTATAGGGTGTATCGCTGATAACATTGCACATGTTATTTTAAAGTGTATCACAGACAACATTGCACATGTTATTATAAGTGTATCACAAAGAACATTGCATATGTTATTATAAGGTGTATCACAGATAACATTGCACATGTTATTATAAGGTGTATTACAGATAACGTTGCATATGTTATTATAAGGTGCATCACAGATAACGTTGCATATGTTATTATAAGGTGTATCACAGATAACATTGCACAGGTTATTATAAAATGTATCACAGATGACATTGCACATTTAATTTAAAAGTGTATCACAGATAACAGTGAACCTGTTATCATAAGGTGTATCACAGATAACATTGCACATGTTATCATGAATAATTTAAATCACTAATTACGTAGACAACTTCGTCATAGCGTAATTTATATCGCAAATAAACTAGCACATATTTTTATGGATAGAGTGTATCGCGCTTACAGAATTTATGTGTGTAAAAAAAGCGCCTTAAAACAGTACAATTATGCGCAATAATTGATTTCAACTTGTGGTGTAACCAACGAAGCCGCATCTGGAATAACTCGGCTGTATATTTAACATCGGCGCAGACTGTTGAGTTCCCCTAAAGTACAGAATAGCCGGTTTAATTGGACAGGGGTAGAACTTTATGGGTGGCTATCTATTAAAATCTTTAGACGTATACGGGTTGTCTAGGATATGCACATGTATGTCCTTTTTTTTTTTAGAGACATCACTTCAATCAATCAGTTTAATGACAGTGTTGTTTTCTGTAGGTCAAAGTTCCCGAGTCTCTTGCAGGTCGTCTTGCTGGATTTTGTGGCGATTTTACTTCTTCTAAAAACAGTGCAACATTGTATATACCTGAAATAAACAAGAACGTTTCTCAAGCAGAATATGTACAATTTTACAATTATGACGGTCCACCCGAAGCGCCGTAAGTATTTATTTATTGATGTCTGAAACGTGAAACAAATTTACCTACTAGATTGACAAATAAAATGTTTTGCCCACAAAGATTAAATGTCCCGTAGGCTAAACCATACAATACAAGAGGGGACGCCGAGACTAGTGTAGTCAAAGAATAAGATGGACAAACAGCATGAAAGAAACGCCATATTAGTACAACGTGACCATGGTCCTGGCGGTTAGTGAAGCAAAATACAGAGCCGTATATCTTCTTCGACACTTCAAGCAGTGAGCAAGAAAATGGGGACGAAGAAGATCTATTAAATAATCTCAAATGTTAACATAGCTGATGCCACTGTTTTAGCAGAATAATAAATCCTTTTACTTCTGTTTGTACACACATGCCGTAACTGTAACCGACTCACAGGATCTGTTGAGGTATTCAGATGTGAATAGTGGCAAGCATCGCTTCAGAGGTCTTAGTTAGTAAGCGTCCATAGGATATTTTTTCCTGGTAATGCCGGTGTACTGAGAAATAAAGAGCTGGACAGACTGACTAGTTCTGCAAAACTTGGTGATAAACTGATGTTTGACAAGGTAGATGTTGTAAGGGCTCTTGGGGGGGGGGGGGGAGAGGAGAGGAAGGGGGTTAATGAACAGAACGGAGGCACACATAGATCAATTCGGTCTAAGGAGAATGTTGCTGCTAAGCGTGACCAGGGGATCTGGCCGACAATAAACACTCAGAGGCCAGGAGAAAGCCGAGACGGATATACAACCAGACAGTTACTGGTACTAACGGAATGGGAACTCTGCACTTAATGTTGAAGATGGGGACGTGGTGTCCCAAGTGCTGTGATGTCGATTCTGTATTCAAAATTTAAGACATGACACTTCTGGCACTCAACCACCCCACCACCCAACCAACTGCTGTGGTGAAGAGATACTGTTCACATACCCTTATCCGCTTAGAGCTGCATGTTATACATTGGTCGTGTCACCATTACGGCTGCTCCATTTATCATCTCTTCGGAGTTTGAACGGGCTAGTTAGAAAATGCTAGGTTTGTCTGGTATCAAGACTGAGATTTTGTCATCGCAGTCTGCTATATCTTTAGGGAGGGGAAAAGACGAAAGGAAAAATGGCAACGTTAGTTTTTCTCCTTATCAAACTGTTGTAACGAAACTGGTATCGCAGAATCAACGAGGTAATCATTCCGAAAGAATTATACACCATCGATTCGCGAGATGTATTCAGGCAAGCGTTATATCTATTTCTCAGCTAGGCGGCAAATGCCGTCCGCAAAAGTATCATCGCCACTGCTGCATCAGTTTTGGTTTTGCAATAATTGTTGCTTGACCCAGTCATGGAAGACCTGTCCCAGCAACATGTGTGCCTTGTGCGTTACTGTTGCTTTCGACACAGATTTATAACTGTACACACCCTGCATTCGTCAGTGATTGCCCACTTGTCGGTCGACCTGCTTGGCGTGAAACTGTGCGCTGTGTGGTCTCGAGACAAGGTGTCTGCCTCGGTGCAGATGTGTTTTTTTAAAATATATTTATAGTAACTAAAAATCCTTATTCACGCTTTAGGCGCATCGGGCATATGAGAAGAGCATTCCATATTTTTACAGACCAATCGGCATTAGGTACGTAATGTTGTCAGCATTACGCCAGTCGTCTTTACTTCCCCAGGACAGCCATCATGGTACCTTTTTTAGGCTTGGTCGACCTGTGACGCCCCATATCATGAAAAAATTCCACGCAGCCAGCAGTGGGTTTCGATCGCGGTACGTTGGAATAACGTTGGAATATAGTTTATCCGTCTATCTCTCGGTCTACCCCTGCATCACATGTTTGTGTGTGTGTGTGTGTGTGTATGTGTGTGTGTGTCAGTGTGTGTATGTGTGTGTATATCTACCCAGCCTTCAGTGTTTGTCTTCCTCACATTTATTAATGTACTTCTGATTTTTTTTTTTACCAACAGGTGCCCAGAAAGGATAACCTTAACCCCAGATCCCATACCAACCAAGCAGCTGGATACATATCGTCATCCTAAATTATGTGGTTCTTTAAACTTCACCAGTAAAGATAACCCCCTGCATCCCATTGTAAGCTCCTATATATATTTATGTATATATATATATATATGTGTGTGTGTGTGTTGTCCATCAAGATGATGATGACCACTCTTTTTCATCAAGTATGAGAACGACGAGGACTAATGAGGCATATGCGGGCACGAAAAGTTCTTGGACAGTGAGCACAGGGAATGAGCGTTGTGCCAGGGAGGGGATCTCCTGCAGTAACCTTTCTGTCCATCCTTTTCTTAACCAGTCTGGCTGTTATGTTTGCTTCACATGTAGCCGTGCCCTTGTGTAGAGCTGCACGCCATGCATTTCGGTCTTGAGAGCCAGCCTCCCAGTTGGTGTCATTCATCCCAAATGCTTTGAGTGAAGACTTTAAGGTTTCATATATATATATATATATATATGAAGTGTGTAAAGAACTATTAAAACTAAATAGTGGTTTTGAACAAAAAGGTTAATGATAGATTCTTACAGTATGACTGAGAGAAACACAATTACTGGCATCCTTTATGACCTAAACATAGAAAAAAAGGGGGCTGGGGGGGTGGGGGGGGGGTGGGAGAGGCTGATTCATGAGCAGTTTGAGTTCTCAAGGCTGAAATATCTTGGCCATATTAAAAACGATAAAGTTGTGGAGAGAACAGTAATGTTGGGCAAGGTTTCCTGGAGAAGAGGCAGGGGACGACCAGTGCGTCGGTGAACATCGGTTATTGCTGTCCTGGGCGTGCATGTTCCTAGCGTGGGTAAGTAAGCAAGGGACTAAAAAGCATTCTGACATGCCTAGATAAGAACGACGTTCGGCAAAGGACCTGCTACATGATGATGATAAGAATGAGATGATAATGATGATAGGATGATGATGATGATGTTAGTAGTGGTGATGATTGTGATGATGTTGGTAGTGTTAGTGGTGGTGGTGATGGAGGTGATGATGATGATGATGATGTTAGTAGTGGTGATGATTCTGATGATGTTGGTAGTGTTAGTGGTGGTGGTGATGGAGGTGATGATGATGATGATGATGTTAGTAGTGGTGATGATTCTGATGATGTTGGTAGTGTTAGTGGTGGTGGTGGTGTGGTGGTGATGATGATGATGATGGTAGTGGTGGTGGTGGTGGTGGTGATGATGTTGATAATGATGAAAATGATGGTTGTTGTGGTGACGATGATTATAAAGCTGATGATGATGATAATTAAGACGACGAAAATGGTGGTGGCTAAGCTGATAGGACAATCATGTTATTGCAATGGCGTATTTGTTTGTTTGCGTTCACTAGCATTAAACCCTAGCGGAAAGTCCTGGTGGTTCGTCCACTTCGTTCTTGGTCAAGCACCGGAGTCTTGCGTGTCTACTCGTTTTATAGATCTGG
>CAJHNH020006312.1:307500-310000 GCA_905116865.2 Candidula unifasciata | reverse complement strand
CCTCTAGCACTCGAGGTGGACAGCATAACTAGAGGCCACACAGCCCCTAATAGCTTAAGTAAAAGCAGCATTTCACAGGATTAAAAAAAAAATGGCGAAAATATTTTGGGCGGACGAAGAAAAAAACTACCTGCTGGCAAAAAAAAAAAAAAAACTATTCCATACTCTTGGCTTTCTCTATTGAAAAAAAAAAAAAAAGCCGGTTTAGCTAAATGCCTTGTAGGAACATGTGTACAAGAAATGTTTGTCAGTATACTTAACCAGAACCTGTGGATCGTTGTGATGAACAACACAAAGACGAATATATTATCTGTGCTTGTTGAGTTGGATTTTATAGGATCCTGCCCACTCCCAAACTTTAAATTTCCGGATAAAATGCTAATTTTCGATATACCTCATCTGAGGAACATCCACATTTACACCCCTCTTGTGGTTTTTGTTTCATGGATATCCACCAATGATGAGGCGTTCATGTAAAGGTTGGAATCTCTGCTTTCATTTACCATTGCCAAAGGAAGTGCAGGTGTGTGAGGAAATGAGCAGGCTGATTGGCTTGCTGTTGCTGCTCCTCTGGACTGCGAGCTACTATATGATAAAGCGGAGCTGATAAAGGCTCTATGATACGACTGCAAAAAATGGGATTAAATGGACAGTGCAAAAAGAACATATAGAGAATCTATACACTGAAATTCTAAATCAACGGGGGTGGGGTGGGGGTGGGTGGGGATGGATCGAGGTTCTGAAAGATATTCAACACTGAAGGGAAGCAAATGCGGACTTTAAATCAGATTGCAGCTGGTACTAGTGGCATGTGACAACTCTTTATTTATGACCGGAGAAGGAGACCAAGCACGTGTGGGAATGTCCTGAGTGCAGTGATGTTAACTCTTGATTGATCGACTGATTCAATCATTCATTTTGGTAGATAATTGACGTGCACATGATGGTCTATGATAAACATTGAAACGTAAGTGGTGGTTTCTTACAAATGGATGACGGACAACCCCATGGATGATGGGCAACCTCATGGATAATGGACAACTACATAGATGATAGACAACCACACGGATGAAGGGCAAACCCATAGATAACAGACAACCCCATGGATGGTGGGCAACCTCATGGATAATGGACAACTACATGGATGATAGACAACCACACGGATGAACGGCAAACCCATAGATAACAGACAACCCCATGGATAATGGACAACCCCATGGATAATAGACAACTACATGAATGGTGGACAACCACATGGATGATGGGCAACCCCATGGATGATGGGCAACCACATGGATGATAGACAACTACATGCATGATAAACAACCCCATAGATGATGGACAACTACACGGATGATGGACAATCACATGGGTGAAGGGCAACCACATGAATGATGGACAACCCCATGAATGATGGGCAACCACATGTATGATGGGCAATCACATGTATGATGGACAACTACATAGATGATGGACAACTACATAGATTATGGACAACCACATGGATGATGGACAACCGCACGGATGATGGACAACCACATGGATGATGGACAACCCGATGGTTATTGGACAACCCCATGGATGATCGAAAATCCCATGGTTGATGGACAACCCCATGGATGATGAACAACCCCATGGTTAATGGACAACCACATGGTTAATGGACAACCCCTTGGGTGGTGGACGACCCCATGGATGATGGACAACCCTATGGTTAATGGACAACCCCATTATTAATGGACAACCCCATGGACAATAGACAACCCCATGGATGATAGACAACCCCATGAATAATGGACAACTACATGGATGATGGACAACCCCATGGATGATGGACAACCACATGATTGATGGGCAGCCAGATAAATGTTGGACAACTACATAGATGATGGAGAACTACATGGATGATGGACAACCATATGGATGATGGACAACCGTATGGATGATGGACAACCACATGGATGATGGACAATCACATGGATTATGGACAACCGCATGGATGATGGACAACTGGATGGATGATGGACGTCTACATGGTTGATGGACAACCACATGGATTATGGACAACTTGATGAATTATGGACAACCACATGGATTATGGACAACTGGATGGATTATGGACAACTGGATGGATTATGGACAACTGGATGGATTATGGACAACCACATGGATTATGGACAACTGGATGGATTATGGACAACCACATGGATTATGGACAACCACATGGATTATGGACAACTGCATGGATGGTGGACAACCACATGGATGATGGACAACCCCATGGATGATGGACAACCACATAGATTATGAACAAGTACATGGATTATGGACAACCCCATTGATGATAGACAACTACATAGATAATGGACAACCATATGTATGATGAACAACCATATGTATGATGGACAACCCCATGGATGATGGACAACCACATAGATTATGAACAACTACATGGATTATAGACAACCCCATTGATGATAGACAACTACATAGATAATGG
>CAJHNH020006312.1:297500-305000 GCA_905116865.2 Candidula unifasciata | reverse complement strand
CTTCTTCTTTTCTTCTTCTTCTTCTTCTTCTTCTTCTTCTTCTTCTTCTTCTTCTCTTCTTCTTCTTCTTCTTCTTCTTCTTCTTCTTCTTCTTCTTCTTCTTCTTCTTCTTCTTCTTCTTCTTCTTCTTTCTTCTTCTCTCTTCTTCTTCTTCTTCTTCTTCTTCTTCTCTTCTTCTTCTTCTTCTTCTTCTTCTTCTTCTCTTCTTCTTCTTCTTCTTTTCTCTTCTTCTTCTTCTTCCTTTTCTTCTTCTTCTTCTTCTTCTTCTTCTTCTTCTTCCTTTTTCTTCTCTTCTTCTTCTTCTTCTTCTTCTTCTTCTTCTTTCTTCTTCTTCTCTTCTTCTTCTTCTTCTCTTCTTCTTTCTTCTTATCTCTTCTTCTTCTTCTTCTTCTTCTTCTTCTTCTTCTTCTTATTCTTCTTCTTCTTCTTCTTCTTCTTCTTCTTCTTCTTCTTCTCTTCTTCTTCTTCTTCTTTCTTCTTCTTCTTCTTCTTCTTCTTTCTTCTTCTTCCTTCTTTCTTCTTCTTCTTCTTCTTCTCTTCTTCTTCTTCTTCTTCTGTCTTCTTTTTTCTTTTTCTTCTTTCTTCTTCTTCTTCTTCTTCTTCTTCTTCTTCTTTCTTCTTCTTCTTCTTCTTCTTCTTCTTTTTTTCTTCTTCTTCTTTCTTCTTCTTCTTCTTCTCTTCTTCTTCTTCTTCTTCTTCTTCTTCTTCTTCTTCTTCTTCTTCTTCTTCTTCTTCTTCTTCTTCTTCTTCTTCTTCTTCTTCTTCTTCGTTTTTTTTTCTCCTCCACCTCTTTCTCCTCCACCTCCTCTGAAATGTGTAACAAGGCTTGTTTTTTTCTTCTCTAAATTTTAGATTCAAATCGGACATTTGTTCTCATGAACATTTCTGTATTGAATTCGTAGTGCTTTGCAGATTTAATATTTGGTTTTAGCAGGAAACACAATACGTTATTTTTCATATTTTATTTCTTTATTCACTTTGTTTTTCATATCTTAGTGTGTTAAATAAATTGAAATATGAGCCCCATTACAAGCATGTTTCCGTTTTTAATTATTTGTTTTGGATCAAAGTGCAATTTTACAAAAGGGGTGATCCTGGCCTCACGCCAACATCAGATCTAGAAGACTATGGTGTCACTATTGTATTCTCTACTCTTTGATGTGTTCAGGCTGGAAAACGCTACAGGTAGCCAGGCTACAAGTGGCAGCTTCTTCGGGTCTATCGGATCCTCAAGATCACCCCCCTCCCTCCCAACCCTCGCATCCACACATATTGAAGACTATTGTATACTATTATAAACACCCCATGTACTGCAGCTTTGGTTGAGTTTCTTTGTCAGAGACAAGACATCCTGAAACAAGAGTCAACTCTCATGAGCACGATTTAAACCGATGTTGCTGGTGATATCCTGGAAAGATTGTTAAGACAACGGATCTATATCATGGCACAAGGGTAGTAACCTATAAGTGCTCAGTTCTACTTCTAACTCTAGGCTAAGTCCGAAGAATCTCAGCGCAGTGCACGAACTCCAAAAACCGGGGAGGATCGTATAATAATTTGGGTAGATTTTTAACTACAAATTTTGCCCGAGCAGGGCCGTTAAACTGCTCTTTTTCAATTTTCCAACTGCCAAGGAGTTTTTTTTACGTGCGCAACAATACATACGGCCGTCCGATCTTACTACCCAGAGTCCAGGGGAAATTACTAGAAGTCAATGTTAAAAAAAATACCAGCTTTCACTGGGGCTTGAATCCGGGACCTCCACCACTCGAGGCGGACGCTATGCCGCGAGACCACTCAGCTCACCGACACCGAATTCCCTAATCATGGAAATGTCTTGGGGCAGTGTAGACAGCAGACTCTAGGCATGCTAGAAAAAGGAACTTGCTTCATTGAGTTTTCAGCCCTGTCGCCGCTGTTTTATCAGTTATCTTTTCTGCTTGGTGCTTGATGCTAAAGACAAGTGTACGCCATTCAGATCATGGACAAAACAGCTCTTTGGGTGTCTGTGTTCGTACAGGGGATTTAGATGTCACCTGCTGGAGTTGCCACCTCGGTTGTCACCATCACTTTCAACAACATCAGCACGAACACTACGATCACAATCATCACCAGTATACCAGTTCGACAACAACATCATCAATGTTCGACTTTCGTCGCCATAACCATCATCATTATCATCATCAGCATCAAGTTCATCATCAGTTTATCAGTCTGTCATCATCGCATTCTCCTCATCGTCATAATTATATCAATTTGACTAGCATCATCATTATCATCAGCATCATCATTATCATCATCGTCATCCTCATCTTCATCATTATATCAGTTCGACTTAAATTGCCATCATCATCATTATCATCATCGTCATCATTATCATCAGCAAAATTAGTATTTCAGTTTGACTTGCATGGTAATCATCGTTATCATTATCATCAGCAAAATTAGTATTTCAGTTTGACTTGCATGGTAATCATCGTTATCATCATTAATATATCAGTTTAACTTGTATCGTCATATCATCATTATTATCATCATCATCAGTATATCAGTCTTTCATCACCATTACAATTATTATTACCATTATCCTCATTTTTATCATTATATCAGTTCGACTTGCATCATCATTATCATTGTTATCATTATCATCATTACCATCATCATATATCAATTCGACGTGTATGATCATCTTCATCCTTATCTTCGTCATTATATCATTTCGACTTCCTTCTCTTCATCATTATTTCATTTTGACTCGCATCTTCATCATCATTCATCATCATTATCATCAACATCATTATCATCAACATCATTATCATCTACATCATTATCATTAACATCATTATCATCAACAGCATTATCATCAATATCATTATCATCAACATCATTATCATCAAATTCATTATTTCAGTTTGACTTGCATCGTTATCATAGTTATCATCATTAATAAATCAGTTTAACTTGAATCCTCATGTCATCGCCATCATCTTCATCATCCTCTTCATCTTTGTGGTAAGTTACGTATTCCTGTCGTGCAGGTACACCGGCGATTACCTGCAAAGATGGTTTCGAGGCTTATGGCCTCACGTGCTTTAAATTTATTTGCCAAGAGCTGTCTTGGTCTGCAGCGGCCGACAACTGCGCAAGTTACGGAGCCAGGCTTGCAAGGTATGTTCTCTTTCAGGCCATTTTGGTATCACATCATGATCTTAGCAAAGATCTCCTGGTGTCTTTCGACAACAAACAAGTCACTCAAAATGTATAGGTCGTTGTAAAGCTGATAACGGAAGTAAAGGCTGACCACAACAGCCACAAAGTGCCGATGGGCATATAAACATATGGGTTTAGCCCTGTATTCCCAATACGTCTAAAGACGTGGAAAAGAGATCTTTACTTTTTTTTTTAACTATAAAGATAGTAAACTACATTGTAGCAGTTATCGTTACAGTAACTGATTACCTGGTGGTGTTTCATCACACATATTTGTTATATGGAACTTTTATGTCGGAATTATTAGTTTCAACGTTTATGTCCCATAGACAGTCGTCGGAGGAGCAGAAGATCGTGGGTTCAGGTACTAACGGAGCCATTGTGAAAAATGATCTTGACTCTTATGTTAGCCTAGCCTTAAATGGGTGCCAGGTAAAGTCCTGGGAAGTAAAGGGCGAGATGTCAACCACATCACCCACAGAGTGTCGATTGGTCTATAACCTATAGTTCTAGCCCTATATGCCCAATACGCCTGAACGCATATGGCTTTTTACTACATGCTTATGAACGAGCCAGGCAATGTCTTGTCGCTTCGAAAATATGATTGCAGAGAAGAACTCTTGGAATTCCTTGGACAGTAAAAAAAGTGACCCAGATATTTCGAAAGAGGCGACGGCTTAAAGAGAAATTATCACAAACATCAGAAAGAGACAGTCATCATTTTAGTCACAATATCAGAAAGAGACAGTCATCATTTTAGTCACAACATCAGAAAGAGACAGTCATCATTTTCGTCACAATATCAGAAAGAGACAGTCATCATTTTAGTCACAATATCAGAAAGAGACAGTCATCATTTTCGTCACAATATCAGAAAGAGACAGTCATCATTTTAGTCACAATATCAGAAAGAGACAGTCATCATTTTAGTCACAATATCAGAAAGAGACAGTCATCATTTTAGTCACAATATCAGAAAGAGACAGTCATAATTTTCGTCACAATATCAGAAAGAGACAGTCATCATTTTCTTCACAATATCAGAAAGAGACAGTCATCATTTTCGTCACAATATCAGAAAGAGACAGTCATAATTTTAGTCACAATATCAGAAAGAGACAGTCATCATTTTCGTCACAATATCAGAAAGAAACAGTCATCATTTTAGTCACAATATCAGAAAGAGACAGTCATCATTTTAGTCACAATATCAGAAAGAGACAGTCATCATTTTAGTCACAATATCAGAAAGAGACAGTCATCATTTTTGTCACAATATCAGAAAGAGACAGTCATCATTTTCGTCACAATAGCAGAAGGAGACAGTCATCATTTTAGTCACATTAGCAGAAGAAAGTGGAACATGTGACCAACGGAGAGATCTGGGGAAAAAGAAAGACAACACAAAACAACGCTTGAATATGTCGTGACAAGGAGGGTGTCAGCACACAAACTGACAAATGCTGATTAAAACAGCAGATTGTGGAGATGTATCATTGCCCACGTCAGCAGGCGAGGCACTTAATAAGTTTATGTTTAAACAACGGATCAACAGCATGGCACACGGGTGTAACCCATAAGTGATCCGTTTTTCTTCGAACTCAAGCCCGAGTCTGAATGGTCTCACCTCAGTGCACGAAATCCATTGCACCGACGAGGATCTTGAAATACTTTACGTAGGTTTTTATTTCCAAATTTGACCCGAGCAGCTACTCTTTTTCGATTTCCAACCGCCAAGGGATTTTTCACGTGCGCAATATACACGAGCGTTCAATCTGACTACCCAGAGACCAGGGAAAATTACTCGAAGTTCACGTGAAAAAATCCCAGCCTTCACCGGGGCTTGAACTCGGGACCTCTAGCATTTGAGGCGGACGCCATGCCTCGAGACCACTCAGCCCCCGCACTAAAACCCTTAAAAATGATTAAATAAAAAATAACAAAATAACTACCTTAGAGTCCTTCAAAGAAAGAAATGTAACCGCTAAATGAAAGATAGCGGAAATTTCAATGCACCACCAAATAAATGATAAAAAAACAGGTAATAAACAGAAATACCTAGTAGCACATTCAGGTAAGACCCAACGGTTGATCAACATGAAAACAAAAACAGAGCCTCCAGAAAGCAATGAGTGGCAACGCGGTAAATTTGAAAACGGGCTTCAAAATCCATGTTGGAAATCTGAAGGAACCGAAACATAGAAAAGCGGATTTTTTTTATTAAAGGTAACCTGAATGATACAAATGCAGTTTGTTGCTGCTAATAGTGATATGCTTCTATAAGCCTGTCAGATTTTTTCCTTTTTACCTTCTTATTCTTCTTCTTTTTCATCATCTAATAGTTTTTGTACGTCTACTCTTTGAAAAGGCAGTTGGTAGGTTCTGGTGTAATTTGCAGCAAAGCTGTGATGTCTGCATATTTCGGTTCAACAGATCCAAATTCAGCAATCTTCTAATTAGTATCCTTTTTTATATGCGTCTTCCATAACAGATGGTGTACACCCCCCCCCCTCCCTCCTTCTCCCCACCCCGAAAATCATCTCGACACCCTTTTTCCTCCAGGGGGTAATATGACTGTGTAGTATTTGCTTTAATTATTATTTGTATATTTTTGAAGAGTTATAACAATACTGAGGAACTGAAGGAGTTAGAACTGAGACAAAGTGCGTCAGTGGAGAGGGCATAAGAAGTTTACAAAATTATATCATGTCAACTGACGTCGAGCAGCAGGCCAAACGGTTAGAACACTGGGCTGCGGGGCCAGAGACCCAAGTTGGAACCTTCGATGTGCCTACAGATTCTTTTGCTGTCATGGTGCAAATATAAATATCCGAATGTGCCCAGTCCATGGCCACAGTACTAGCCAGGCGGCACTTAATCCTTAACTTCAAAGGCCCCCCCCCCCCCCACCCCGCCTGCATCACAAAAGTGACAGTTACAGTCAGTATTGTCAGTTGAACTGACGTCAACAAATATATGGGGTGTGTTGCTTGTTGACCAACGAGTTGATCAACTTGTATGTTCTCTTTTCACAGTCCCACCAGCCTCGACTTTCAGGATTTTGCAAAAAACATCCTAAACCATCAGCGGCTTTGTAAAGGTAAGGTTTATTCATTGAATTATCTTTTCTCCAGGCCATGCCGGCGTGGTGGGCAATGAACAGCCAGACAGATTGGCTGTATCTGCACCACTGGGTGGTGAATGGATCCATGAAAAGGCAGATGTGGTCAGGGCACTTTGGGAACAAGCAACGGAATCAGTAGAGAAACAAGATTATTATGGCCTGGAGAGAATGAGGCACCTGGATGTAACCAGATTGTCTAGCCAGCTCACTACACTGAAAGGAAAGGCACGACGGACATATAACCAAATTATGACCAGATACCATCAGTATTGGAACTCTGCGCTGGTTGCTGAAGATAAGGAACGAGCACGAATGGAAATGCCTGAGTGCTGTGATGTTAATTCTGGACTTAACCCAATCATTCATTCATTACCCCGACAATAAGTGGTGAGGGTTACATGTAGCGCCTTGACCGGAGGCCTAAACTTTCCACTGCTAAAGAAATATGTATTAATTTACTTTTTTTTTTTAAATTTTTTTAAATTTACAATTCAGCCAATCGTAGATTACTCCGATATGCGGAAGCTTCCGCGATCAGCCGGTTGAAACCAGAACTGTGTAGCCAGAAGTAAATGGTCGTAACCTTACGGTTACCTTGGTGAAACAGTTTAGAATGTACTCGAATTTGTGTTTCAGTTTTTAGGATTCAACAATTTGCTTCATTTTAATCAATTGTTACTGAAGTATGCACCTGACGAGAAACAGCGAAATATGCCAGGCAATAAATTGTGCAGTCTATTGTTTGTGTCTTCTTTGTTCAAATTACTTTTTATTGTTACTATTGACTGTTTATTAAAATTATTCCAATATGTTTACGTTTCATAAAGAATGTAAAACCTGTCAACAGTATTAACACAGAGATTTAAAAAAAAATCATAACGCTAGTTGCATGCTTACACCACTTATACATAAATTGTAATGTGCGATAGCTACCAGTTACTAATACTACTATACTAGATGGCACGAACACTATATAAAGATAAGCAGCGAAAAGGAAAATAACGCGTGACACTCACACCCAGTCTAAATTTTTACCAGCTGGCACCGAATTTTGCCTCGCCCGCTTACACGTGCGATCTGGTCACGCCCCGCCACTGTTGGTGGTTTTTAAATTGCAATTACGGTAACTACCAACTACAACAGAACAGTGGCTAAACCACGCGAGA
>CAJHNH020006312.1:240000-292500 GCA_905116865.2 Candidula unifasciata | reverse complement strand
TGATGACAAGGGTGGTGTAATTGACATTGTTGATGACATGGGTGGTGTAATTGACATTGTTGATGACATGGGTGGTGTAATTGACATTGTTGATGACATGGGTGGTGTAATTGACATTGTTGATGATATGGGTGGTGTAATTGACATTGTTGATGACATGGGTGGTGTAATTGACATTGTTGATGACATGGGTGGTGTAATTGACATTGTTTATGACAAGGGTGGTGTATTTAACATCGATGATGAAAAGGATGAAGTATATATCATAGTTAACTATACGGATGATATATTTAACGTTGCTGATAAGGACAATTTTTTTAACACTGCTGATGACGAGGTTGATGTGTTTAACATTGGCGATGAGAAAGATGATGTATTTAGCCTTGTTGATAAGGATGGTGTGTTTAACGTTGTTAATGATATGGGGATGCAAATGCTATTAACCATTTCTTGTTTTGCTGGGAGAGAGACATGTGGGTGTCTAAGCAGTGTAGCTAGCTGGTAGTTGATAGCCTTTACCTTCTGGGTTCCTAGAATCTCTTTGAGTTACAGTCCTTGTAATTTTTGTGAACAATCTCTTTTGTCAATGATGTTGCTAATGGCTGACCGCTAACTTAATCCATAAATATCAATTCAGTTTTAGAGTTGGTTTTCTCTCTGTTATCTCTCAACGTCCACAGTCAATTCTCCATGAGCTTTTCCGTGGAGTCTGCTATTTCTCAAAGACCACAATCAATTCGTGAGCAATCTTGTTGTGTTTACTATTTTCTACAGACCACAATTAATTCTCTGTGAGCCTTCCTGTTGTGTCTGCAATTTCCCAAAGACAACAATCAATTTTCAACAAATCTGCATGTTGCGTCTGCTATTTACCAAAGACCACAATCAATTATCTATGAGCCTTTCTGTTGTGTCTGCTATTTCCCAAAGACCACAATCGATTCTCCATGAGTCTTCATGTTGTGTCTGCTATTTTCCAACGACCACAATCAATTATCTGTGAGCCCTTTGGTTGTGATGTGTCTGCTATGTCACAAAGAACGCAATCAATTCTCCATGAGTCTTCCTGTTGTGTATTCTATTTCATAAAGACCACAATTGATTCTCATTGAGCCTTCCTCTTGTATCTGTTATTTCCCAAAGACCACAATTAATTTTCCATAATTATTTATGTTGTGTCTGCTTTTTCAAGACCACAATCAATTCTCCATGAGTCTTCCTGTTGTGTCTGCTATTTCACAGGGACTACAATCAATTCTCCATGAGCCCTCCTGTTGTGTCTGCTATTTCCCAGGGACTACAATCAATTCTCCATGAGCCTTCCTGTTGTGTTTGCTATTTCCCAGGGACTACAATCAATTCTCCATGAGCCTTCCTGTTGTGTCTGCTATTTCCCAGAGACTACAATCAATTCTCCATGAGCCCTCCTGTTGTGTCTGCTATTTCCCATGGACTACAATCAATTCTCCAAAAGCCCTCTTGTTGTGTTTGCTATTTCCCAGGGACTACAATCAATTCTCCATGAGCCCTCCTGTTGTGTTTGCTATTTCCCAGGGACTATAATCAATTCTCCAATAGCCCTCCCACGAGTCTCGTAAACTCCGGTGGAAAGTTATTATTGTTTGTCCTCTTCTGGACTTTAGTCGCAATTCTAGAAATTGAGCTTTACGTGCACACCCGTTTTACATACCAGGTATTTCTTTATGTAAACTGTTGGTTCGTTGCCTCTCAGGCAGCTGCACTTCGGTTATTAAATCCTAATTTTTCGACTCATACGTGGTAGGAGGGGGGGGGGGGGGGGGCTAAGGGTCTATTTTTGTTTCCCCTCTCCTACAACAGGTCCTGAAACCAACACAGGCACAGTTTTTTTAATAAAGTGATATGATGTCGGACTCATATTTCATAGACTAGTCGGCTGTAGGTAGGTAATATTGTTAAACTATCACCGGCTGTGTTTACTTCCCAGGACAATTCCTGTCAGTGATATTAAGCTGGATGTCTTATTTTAGAACAATCAACATTGATGCTGATTTGAACCCAATATATTATGATAGTGTCAGACATGAAGATTATCTTAGGCCATCTAGGAAAAAAGTCACCAGTTGCGAGATGAGATGCCTGAGAGAAGCCGTCAACATAACCATCGAAGATCCAGTGAAGAAAATGATACTATCGGCCAGACTGTGAACGACACCTTGTTCAAGAGTTGAGTTGAGTTGAATTAGGTCAAGAATTTACATCACAGCACTCAGGTCATTACCATGCGTGCTCCGTCCTTATCTTCAGCAGCCAGCGCAAAGTTCCAGTACTGACGGTACCGGCCATATTCTGGTTATATGTCCATCTTGCCTTTCCTCTGGGTGTAGTGAGCCGGCCAGACCCTCTGGTTACACCCACGTACCTCATTCTCTCCAGGCCACAACAATCTTGTTTCTATACTGATTCTTTTGCTTGTTCCAAAAGGGCCTTGATCACGTCTGCCCCGTCATGCATCAACCCACCACCCAGTGGTGCAGAACCTCGCAATTGGCGGGATTATTTATTGTTGCACTCATTATAAATCGATCACTCGCAGCACTAAACAAGATTTCGGCAGTTAAAAAAAATAGCACACAGCTAGCTAATGAATCTCATAAACATACTGCATATACACATTTACGTTTTCCATTGGTGTTTATCGGAGGGGTTAAAACGGGACTTATTAAAAAAAAAAAAAAACCTACGAAACTGTTGAACACCATCTCTTTGAGTGCCCAAAACTCAGTGAGACAAGAAGAACGCTACTCCCTCCGAGCCCAGACAAGTGGAACACCTTGTACGGAGGAAAAGAACAGCTTGTGAAAACATGCAAAACATGCAAATTCCACTACATGGCATTGGGCCAAAGGGCGAAAGCTCATGCGCCGCTGGATCGATAACAACAACAACGTGCCTCGTATATTGTTTGTTTTACATTAACATCTCATTTATTTCCTTTTCCCAGCCAAGCTAGCATCTGGAACAGGCTGCAATAAAGGTAAGTACATCCACATCTTTGCCTGTGATGTTCTGTGAACTTCAAACAGTACCTGCGAACCTGAATTGGAAGTGTGTTTTTGAAAACAAAAGTGATCTGTGAATATCATGACATCACTCCAGGCACATCCATAGATGCTCTGATCTCGTCCTTAACAACTCCACAAACTCAAAACATCTGATAATACTCATTCTGTGTTGACTAATCAGACGTCTTGTGCCCTAAGTAAAATGTGGTTCTTTTCTTTTATTTCATCCCATCTCGTGAGCAGTTCCCGGGAAGTCCAATAGTATAGGGGAGTTAGGGTGTGAAGTGAACATCCACTAACATTACCCCCCCCCCCCTTTTTTCCCCCGACCCATATATAATAATGGACCTTCCTATGAGCTACCCACGAAATCTCGGAGTTCCCGAGATGGGGGGAAAAAAAGAATAAAGAGAAGAGTACCGTATATTTTTTGGTGGCTTTCCCAAATTGTGTTTTTCACTCCATATCTAGTACATGTAAAAAAAAAAATATCTTTTTAAACTATAAGAAAAACACAGAAGGTTACTTATCTAGTGACATGGCTGTCAGATGAAAGATTTATCACAGAGAAAAGAAGTTGAATGAGTGGGACAAAATCTGCATGTTAAAGAGTATGGAATATCTACGCAAGCCAACAATGATATGCGTCCAAATTTGGAACCTGATTTGCTTTACTTTAAAGCCCTGCTCCGGCTGAAGTGGGGGAGACATAATCTAACATAAATGTCTAACGGGATTTCTGGGCTTTCTGCATGGGGGATGCTCATCGGAATGGTGGCACTTCGTCACCGGGTGTCAGTCGCTGGTTGTGTGGTCCTGGTGGGGTTGAGCATTGCACAGTCTCATGAAAGTAATACTGGCCGAAGAGCAGCAAGCAAAACTAAGACGAGTTGGTCGGTACCGAGATAGTTTAATCCCCTGAAGCAGGACAACACAATATCTCCCTCAAACTATCCCTCTACCTCAGTGGTTCTCAACCTTCATAATGCCGAGACCCTTTAAAGTAGCTCTCTCATGTTGTGGCGACCCCTGAACAATTATTTTCCTTCATAACGTCGACGTGTATGTGTTTTTTGATGGTCTTAGGCGAACCTTGTGAAAAGGTCGCTCGACCCACACACAAAAAAGGGTCGCGACTGGCAGGTTGCCAACCGCTGCTCTACCTTTTCCCCCACACGTCCCGTCCCAATAACCTCGCCCATTTTCACACTATACCTGGTGGGTTGATCAAACTTTTTTTAAATGGCGTCTAATAATTGTTTGAAATTCTTTTGAAAGAGGAGAGTTGGGAGGCAGGAGAATCCTAAGCCTCAGTCGTACAAGTCAGATGTGTCGGTCCAAGGTCGCGAATATAACAGCTGGTACAAATAGGCATGACGCAATTACGTATAAAACACACACTCACACATACATACACACAATACACACACATACACACACATACGCACACACATACACTTATATATATATGTGTGTATGTATTTTTATCTTTTAAATATCCAGAAACATGAGTTGTTAACCCTTTGGCTCGGTATTATGGATATCGCAACCCTTCGGCCTTGATTCCATGATAGATAACGTATATATGGGAGAAATGTGGCTTTTCTCCACACGGAGTTCGTCACCCAGTCGCCACGAAGTCAAGTTTAACCGACTACGCTAGCGAGCCGGGCATATATATGTATATATATACTGGGGAGTCGCCGTGGTGTAGCAGCTAGTCACTGGCCTGCGGATCGGAAGGACTTGGGTTCAGGTCATCACGGAGTCGGACTTTCTTTCACAAATGACTGCTCTCAGCTCGACCTAGCCTTAAATAGGTACCAGATAAATTCCTGGGAAGTAAAGACGGTCGATGTGATACTTCGCACATCAATCACCAAGTGCCAATTCTTGTTGTGAAACATAGGTCTAGACCTATATGCGCAACACATCTCAAGGTGTGTAAAGTGGTTCTGTATTTGCGGGATTGATGCAGACGAAAAAAAAAAAGACAAAAAGTCACACACACACACACACACACACACACACACACACACACACACACACACACACACACAAAGACGGCTAGAAGTTCGCCTGCCTGTCCTGAACGTCGGTTTTGATCAAAATATCAACCCACCCTAAAATGGCACAAGATCTTGGCATGGGAAGTAAAGGCGGTCGACGGGTTATAGATCATATCACTTACAGAGGGCTGTTTTGTCTATGAAAATACAAGTTTAATACCATATGCCTTTACGCCTTAAATGTTGTAGGGGTCATTTTCTTTTTGCCTGTCTTAGTTTGACACAAGAATTTGTTCTGTCTTTTGTTTCAGGGTTTTGGCTAAAAGGCTGCACACAGTTTTCAAAACTGAACGTTAGCGACGATTCAGACAGTATAACCCTACCAAGGGACTTAGACCGCAGCACCTACCTCAATAACTTCGGATGCCTCAAGGGAGATTACCGACCAGAAGACGGCACCGTTGTTCCAATACCGGATCCTAACTGCGACGACAAGAAGCCTTCAGTGTGCGAAAAAGGTGAGTGTTTCCCTGCGTGTGTGGCGAGATCCCATTTTGAAGTATACAAGAATAGATCCATTGTGCCCCAAACAAGCATTATTGAAATCAGATATGTTAAGCTTAAAGGCGCAGATACCGCAGCCTAGCTGTAAACCACAGCGTGCATACTACTATTCTAAGGGCGATTATTATATAATGTAGAACGTCGTCCCTAGGTGGGATGCAGTTTTGTGTTATTTGAAGCCCCACTCCGGCCTCTGCCGGGGGCCCTAACTATAGCCGGGGAATGAGTATGGTCTAGCCATAGATATAGCCTAAAGGCTGAAAGGGCTTTCTGTGACCTCTCAATGGGTGATCCTCATCCGCATGGTGGCACGTTGTGTCACAGGATGTTTATCGCTTGCGTGATATCCTAGGTGTTACAACTACCTTTCTACCTCTTAGGGCGATTGCAGAAGAAGAAAAAGATTAAATAGCCGTAATGATCTTTCATGTGGCTACACATAGATGTCCGCAGTGAAGCGGCTAGAGGCTCGCCGCGGATCAGAAGGTCGTGGGTTTACTTCTTGGCGTGTTGCTGACCACATCACCTATCTTGTGCCGATTGGTCTATAAAATATAGGTCTAGCCCTATGTGCCCTTTAGGCGTGGAAAAGGGTCCTTTACTTTGCTTACTTACAGATGGATGTGAATAGGCGACTCCCCCCCCCCCTCCGCCCCCTCCCCCCACCATTTTTCATGTCTATAAGGAAAACAGTCGGAGCGTTGGAGCTTAAATGGTACATGCAAATTCTTAGGGTATCATGGACTGACCACATCATGAACAAGGTCCTTTACAAAACATCGCTCTCATCACGGTCTGTCTGAAAGAAACTTTCTCGTTTCTTAGTCTAAGAAACAAAAAAAGTCGCTGTAACACACACGTTATTCTGGCTTGCAATTCTAACTACTGGTACAGCTTTTCTTTTGTCTGAATTAAGTATCATTTCACTTCGAGTAAATCAGTCACAGTTACGATGGTTTGGACATGTATGCAGAATGGGAGAAAATCGGCCACCATGGTAGACATGGGAGGCTTAGAACCAGGGAACCAGACCTCCAGGGCGACCCAGGGTCAGCTGGGAAAACAACATCAGACAGTTACTGACTTACAGAGGACTGGAATGGAACAACGCCAGAAAGAAAACTGTTGATAGAGACGTCTGGCGATCTCTCAGGCAAACCTCTACACCCCAAGGTAGAAGAGGAGCGACTAAGTAAGTAAGGTATGGCCCAACCATTACAGTATAATTACCCTCAAGGTGCAAGTGATCAATGATGATTTAAAATAATTAGATATGAATAACTGCAGAAGTTGAGGATGCAATACATCATATGAAGAAAGGAAAAGCACCCGGGCCAGACAACATCTCACTGGAAGAAATCGAAGCACTGGGAAATTTTGGAATTGAAATAATAAGTAAACTTTTAAATGATATTTATAACAGTGGGTATATTCCAAATGACCTTTTAAAATCCATATTTATAGCTCTGCCAAAGAAACCAGGCACTTTAAAATGTGAAGACCATCGCACAATAAGTCTTATGAGTCACATGACTAATATTTTACTGAGAATAATTATGAGAAGAATAAGAAACAAAATTAAACCAGAAATTGGCGATGAACAATGTGGATTTGTGGAAGGAAAAGGTACAAACAATGCCATATACATCCTAAGGACATTGTCAGAAAGAGCTATAGAAGTAAAGACTGATTTGTACATATGCTTCATAGACTATACAAAAGCATTTGACTGTGTGAAGCATGAAGAAGTAATCAAACTGTTGGAAAAATTAAACATTGATGGGAAAGATCTAAGAATAATAAAGAATATGTATTGGCAGCAAACAGCAGCTGTAAGAATAAACAACTGTTTAGGTACATTTCAAAGCATAAAGAGGGGTGTACGACAAGGATGTGTACTTTCACCTGATTTGTTTTCAGTATACAGTTAATATATAATGAGATCTTTAATTGATATGCCCGGAATCGTGGTTGGTGGGCACAATATAAACAATTTACGTTATGCTGATGACACAGTCTTGATAGCAACAAGTCAGAAAGAATTACAGGAAATGATAGACTTTGTGGTGTTAGAAAGTGAAAGAATGGGTCTCAGTTTGAATAATGGGAAGACAGGAGTAATAGTGGTATCAAAGAAACAAATTATTCCTAAATGTGGAATACAAGTCAATGGTGTTATTTTATGAAAAGTACAGAAATTCAAGTATCTGGGCACATGAATAACATCAGATGGAAGATGCATTACTGAAATAAGAAACAGAATTGGACAGGCAAAAACAGCATTTTATAAAATGAAAAACCTCTTGTGCAATATATCCTTGTCATTGAGAGTTAGAAAAAGAATTCTTGCTTGCCACATACATCCAGTTTTAAAATATGGATGTGAATCCTGGACAATCGGTAGGCAGGCCAAACAATTTCTAGAGGCCTCAGAGATGTGGTTTTACAGAAGAATGCTTAGAATACCTTGGACAGCCAAAAAGAGCAACCAGGAGGTTTTGAAAGAGGCGGGAGCCCAAAGACAACTTATCACAGACATCAGAAAGAGACAGTCATCATTTTTTGGCCATGTTATCAGAAGAGGGAAAATAGAACATGTTGTGACCACTGGAAAGATCTGTGGAAGGAGGGATAGAGGAAGACAACGAGAGAAGATGCTTGACAGTCTTGTTACATGGCATGGAGGTGTGTCGGCACGCGAACTGATACATGCTGCAGGAGATCTCAGATTATGGAGAGGCATGATCGCCCACGCCAGTCGGCAAGGCACCTGATGATGATGATGATGAATAACAATATTTGCATGAATGGGACTGCATAACATCACGGCATATCAAGCGACAGAGCGCGCCCTAGCTCGGCTGCCTATTGTCTGATGAATTAGGACGCCTAGCGGCCTAAGCAGATGTTGATTAAAGAAGATGATGTGCGTGGATGCCATGTCGAAAAGTTTGTGTATTGTGTGTTTTCATCCAATGCCAGTCAAGATGAATGTTTTGTTTCTATCTTTTCAGCCGCAACTACCAAAGAATATGGTGAGTCTTCAACAGTATGCTTTATGAAATCACCTTTAGCCTCTGTTGCTTGTGCTGCTGCCTGTTCACTTCATCTACCATCACTCTTTCGCTTTCTCATTCTTCTTCTTCTTCTTCTTCTTCTTCTTCTTCTTCTTCTTCTTCTTCTTCTTCTTCTTCTTCTTCTTCTTCTTCTTTTTCGTCTTCTTCTTCTTCTTCTTCTTCTTCTTCTTCTTCTTCTTCTTCTTCTTCTTCTTCTTCTTCTTCTTCTTCTTCTTCTTCTTCTTCTTCTTCTTCTTCTTCTTCTTCTTCTTCTTCTTCTTCTTCTTCTTCTTCTTCTTCTTTTTTTTTTTTTTTCTTCTTCTTCTTCTTCTTCTTCTTCTTCTTCTTCTTCTTCTTCTTCTTCTTCTTCTTCTTCTTCTTCTTCTTCTTCTTCTTCTTCTTCTTCTTTTCTTCTTCTTCTTCTTCTTTTCTTCTTCTTCTTCTTTTTTTTCTTCCACCTACTCCTCTTCTTCCTCTGCTCCTCATCCTCACCCTCCTCCTCTGTGAAAATATGTTATAAGTGTCCCAAATGCATCCACTTGTGGCTACTTTCCTATTGGTTAACTTGTTACATAAAATAGCTAAGTAGTTTTAAGATTAAAGTAGTGTCTAGGCAAGATTTCATCCACGTTTGACAACTTCCTGATGGCCCTCAGTAAATAGAAAGACAAGAATTGAGCATTGGCAGTTTGGGACGATCTTCGCTGAAACTGCGTTCAACTCTTTATAAACTATTCAGGGCACTGTGAGACTAAAAATCGTTCCTGTGCTTTAGTCTATATGCTATGTATGCTTGTATTTCTAAAATTGTGTCTAACATACATGAACCCCCTTCACTGTGTTGTGTAACTGGCCAACCTGCATGCAGAAACCTTTGATTTTGTTGTCATCATTATTTCCCCAAATAGACATTAGCTTTGATGTTTTTTGACTGAAATAATTTATACTGATGCCGTGTGGAAACGAAGAACCCAACTGGAAAACGGGGCAGTCTCCGTACATTTATCATGAGAGGCACCAAAATCAATGACGGTGACTTTTCTGTTGAAAACTACCTGAGATAACTACTGAGACCAGGAGACATATGATTCTTATTGTACTATATATATGAGTCGCTTTGTGGCTAAGTCAATGCGAACGCTTCGTAATGCCGGAATGCCGAGTTCGATCCCAGCTGCGGGCCATTCGCCTTGCGTTGGTTTCGACAGAGGTATCAAGAAAGCCGACCGTCCAGGAAGCAATGGCAAACTGCTGGACGTAAAATTTGCCTAGAAAAGCCACACAGCAGCCAGGGGCTGTTAGGTTGGTTCTGCAACGTCCTGTAAAGGATACGCAACTAACCTATTGTACTATATACAGAATTATGGTTAGATATATGTTTGCGCCCACTACCTAGCCTATACTTTTCCAAGAAAATCAGAGACCATGCCATGTAATGATGATAATGATGATCATCGTCAATTTCCACTTCAACTTTTACCGTTAAGCGTCATGGGGAGGAACAGTTTGCGATCAATTGCTAGATGGGCAGAAGTGGCTATTGTCATTCCGTGGACATATTGAAGCTCCTAGGGCGACCTCTTGATTTCACATCAGATCTGTTCAGGTTTAGCGCCTGCGTTGGTAGTTGTTCTAACTACATTCTTGTTATATGACCAAACCATTTGAGCGTCTGTTTCTCAAAGAATTTGCTACATAGTGTTGTTCCTACAGTCTGTCTAATAATATTTCTAACTTTGTCCCGGATGCTTAAGTTGGTGGCTTTTCTCAGGCTTCTCATTTCAGATGCGTTAATTTGACAATTGGTTAGTCTTTGATAATGTCCAGGTCTGGCACTAGTAGCACAGTGTTGGTATGAATATGCTGTTTATAGTATGTTTCATGGTGCTCATACTTATGTGTGGATGTCATAATAACGGTGTCAGTTAGTATATAAGTTCACTGGCTCCCTGGCAACTTGTTTCTATTTCCCGAGCTATTCTCCCATCCTCAGAGAATAGACTTCCTAGATATTTAAACTCTTCGGTTTGCTTCAGACAAGTAGCATTGAACCCTTTATGTGTGACCTGCATTGTTGCAGTCTTGCTCATGCAATGGCCTGATATATATTCTCTCTGTATTGGTTACTTATCCGCACCGACATTCTAGCTCATCGGGTCTCCTTTATCCATCTACCTCTTTTACTTGTTACTTATCCTCATCGACATTCTAGCACATCCGGTCTCCTTTATCCATCTACCTCTATTAATTGTTACTTGTCTGCATCGACATTCTAGCACATCCGGTCTCCTTTATCCATCTACCTCTGTTACCTGGTACGTATCCGCATCGACATTCTAGCTCATCGGGTCTCCTTTATCCATCTACCTCTTTTACTTGTTACTTTTCCGCATCGACATTCTAGCACATCCGGTCTCCTTTATCCATCTACCTCTATTAATTGTTACTTGTCCTCATCGACATTCTAGCACATCCGGTCTCCTTTATCCATCTACCTCTATTAATTGTTACTTGTCCTCATCGACATTCTAGCACATCTGGTCTCCTTTATCCATCTACCTCTATTAATTGTTACTTGTCCTCATCGACATTCTAGCACATCCGGTCTCCTTTATCCATCTACCTCTATTAATTGTTACTTGTCCTCATCGACATTCTAGCACATCCGGTCTCCTTTATCCATCTACCTCTATTAATTGTTACTTGTCCTCATCGACATTCTAGCACATCCGGTCTCCTTTATCCATCTACCTCTATTAATTGTTACTTGTCCTCATCGACATTCTAGCACATCTGGTCTCCTTTATCCATCTACCTCTATTAATTGTTACTTATCCTCATCGACATTCTAGCACATCTGGTCTCCTTTATCCATCTACCTCTATTAATTGTTACTCGTCTTCAGTAACAGCCAAGCACATCGGTCAGACTCCTTCGTGCTTCGTCCTCTGATACAACAGCCATCTACGCCTATGTGTGTCCGGTTTTAGTGTGACGAGTGGCGAAATGGTCAAGTCGTTTGCCTCGCGCTCCCAAGGTCGTGGATTCTTTTTACGGCGGCGCGTTTAGTTCACGAGTGCAGTTTTTACTTGAATCACTGGTTATCGTCGCCGGAGCTATGGAGGTCATGATCTGTGTGACGCTTTCGGTAGGCAACTAGCTGTTTTGCGAAGAGAGACCGAGCCATATGGGGTAAAACCCGATGCAATAAATTCGATTCTCTTACCTTCGCCTTTACCTTATCCCGATGTTTATTGACTAAGCGTTCCACAATTTACTGTTAGTGTGTTTCTAATTTTTTTTTTTTTTTTTTTTGAGGTTTAAACAACGCACCAACATCATGGCACACAGGTAGTAACCCATAATGTTCAGTTCTTCTTCTAACTCAAGTCTGAAGAAGCTCAGCACAATGCACAGGCTCTGTAGCACTGGCAAAAATCCTGCAATACTTTGGGTAAATTTTTAACTTTCAATTGTGCCCCGGCAGCGCCGTTAGGCTACTCTTTTCGATTTCTAACTGCCAAGGGATTTTGTACGTGGGCAACAATAGACACGGGCGTCCGATCTCACTACCCAGAGACTAGGGGGAATTACAAGAAACCTAAGACCATGTGAAAAAATCCCAGCCCTTACCGGGGATTGAATCCGGAACCTCTAGCACTCGAGGCGGCAACCATGCTTCGAGACCAAGCAGCCCCCTGTGTCTTATTTGTGTGCATTGCTACTGTGGAATTTATTTTTTTTCAGTTGTCGATGACGTCAAAGTGATTCCGGACAAAGTCACAAAGGCTGAAGCAGAGGAAGCATGCAAAAAAGATGGGAGAGAACTGCTGCAGTCAATAACGCCTGCTGTTACTGCTAGTATTGTAAACCAACAGAATACCCTAGGAATTCGTGGGTAAGTCCAGCCTTTGCTGAGTCAGTACACTTATCACAGTTTATCGTCATCATCTTTGCGGTCGCCTCGTCGTTATCATCATTGTCAGGTCCTTTGCAAAAATTCTTTCTATTGTGTACAAGAGAAGACCACTCGATCCGCTGCCGGAGTTCTAACATCCTCATCTTTCATGCCTTGATATCCTGTGTCCACTGTGGTGCTGTTCAACTCCTGCTTCCTCTTCACTGTACAAAAACAGTACATTTCCTCTTTTTGTATCTCTACTAGCAAGCATCAAGCTGATTTTGGTGGTTGCTCATGATTTTCCACAGTTGGCGATCTTCAGTAGTGTGTGTCAAAAATTGCCCTGGTACTCTTCTGCGCTGTCACAAGATGTTTTCAAGAACTTGTTTCGTCATCTTTTTTTTTTCCTTCTGAACATTTAGATTATTCACGTTGACTACACAAGGCGTTTAAAGCATTCTTCTGACAAACCGCTTCTGTGAGGCTTCTAGGAATTGCTATTTTTGTCTAAGCTTACTGTTTACGATTTAACGCCACTAAAAACACCATTCACATGTTCTGTAAAGACTAGAAACACCATTCTTATGTTCTGTTCAGACAAAAAACACCACTTATATATTCCGTTGAAGATAAAAACACCACTCAGATGTTCTATTGAGACTGGAAACACCACTCAGATGTTCTGTTGAGATTAGAAAGACCATTAAAGCGGTCCATTGAGACTAGAAACACCACTCAAATGTTCTGCAGAGAATAATAACACTAATTAAATGTTCTAAAAAGACTAGAAACACCACTTAGTTGTTGTGTACAGACTAGAAACACCATTCGAATGTTCTGTAAATACTAAAACACAACTCATATATTTCACAGGGACTCAAAACACTGCTTAAGACACACACAAATACGTGGATATTAAATATCTGAATATAGGATCTTTGAAACTAAAATATATTGGCCATATCAAGCCCCACAGCGATTTGTTCTTGAAGCCTTGCAGAAGAGGACAAGGTCGACCAGTATGAAGTTGGTCACAGGATGTAGAAGACACATTAAGAAAGAAAGTACACGGGGGCAGGGCAGCAGTAAGATATTGTTTCTTCAGACAGACTGGGATAAGAGGCTGCAGTTGATATGATCCGACTGGGTACTCTTCAGGACGCGGAGGAAACACTAATCCGAATGCCCCGAGTGCAGTGATATCAATTTTTAATACATTTATTCATTTTTCCCCCTGTCGATTCCGGAGCCCCATTTAAAGGCGAAAAAAAAAAAAAAAAGAATAGACCCACTGCCTACCTAAAATCATGTCGTATGAGTCGACTAATTGGGAGCTTCCTTCGAAGTCGGAGGGCATCTGCCTGAGAGGCAAGGAATAAGCAGTCTGCATACAAATGAGTTAGATATGTAAAACGGATGCACACGTAACAGTCAGGTTTTAGAACAGGACTGCAGTCCAGAAGTGGACGAACAACCAGAACTTTCCGCTGGAGTTTACAGCTGGTGAACAAGAAGAAGAAGATTCATTCGTGTAGCGTTTATTGTGGGTTTAGCATCCAGGGTGCTTCTTCTGGAGTTGCTGTGGTGTCAGAGAAAGGGGAACGAGTCAGTTAAATGTGTAAGTTGTAATT
This sequence comes from Candidula unifasciata, assembly GCA_905116865.2. Taxonomy (NCBI): domain Eukaryota; kingdom Metazoa; phylum Mollusca; class Gastropoda; order Stylommatophora; family Geomitridae; genus Candidula; species Candidula unifasciata. The sequence continues at coordinate 278,295 of CAJHNH020006312.1, read as the reverse complement.
ATTTTTTTTTTTCAGAGAAATCTGGACGGGAATTGTACATAACAAAAACAGCGATGACTACGAATGCCCGGGACGCAGTTCAAAAGCTCTTAAATTACTTTTCGGTGACATGAAGGTAACAGTCTCATTGTCTTTTGAGTATTGCCACATACACACACACACACACTCACACATACACATTCTTGAGGGGTGGCGGTGGGGTGGGGTAGGGGGTGGTAAAAGTGTTGCTTTTACGACTAACATTTTTACAGAGCTTCATGGAATCGTCACTGGATCCACGGAGTCCGTGCTTTGTGCGATGCTATTAATGCTTTCAGCGGGGACTGGCTATTCAGCGAAGAGAGACTGAGCCAAATAAAATAGAACCTGGTACAGGCTGTCAACGGTAGCAGCATCACAAAGGACCAGAAATTAAACGAAATTTAAGAAAGCAGAAAGACAAAACCAAATCAACATTTGAAAAAAAAAACAAAAAAACATTCTTCCAAATACTTTTTTTTTCATCCATGAGGGGCATTTTCGTGGTTTCTTTGTAACAACAGTCAATGCCAGTTGTGTATATATTTAAGTATTTTTGTTCCATTCTGACAAGATAACCAAAGCATTTGATTCACAAAACATCACAGAATCAAATAATTTGGTCATCTGGTCAGAATCGAACACAATCATCCAACAGCTAGAGCGGACTACATGAGAACAGGGGGCTACAGGCCAAGAGGCCGACCAAGAAAGAGATGGGTGGATGGAGTAAAAGAGACGCTACAGAAATGCAACACGACACTGACAAACGCTAAGCAACTAGTAAAAGACAGGAAACTATACATGGAACTCCTCTCTGCGACACTTCACGACACAGGCAGTGGGATAAATGTGTCAGCCAAAAGAAATCATCTTTCACTATATGTTGACCCGTCGGCGTCTATGGCCTAGGCGTTACGAACGCGCTTTGTAATGCCGGGGTGCCGGGTTCGATCCCAGCTGCAGGCCTAGCGCCTGGCGTTGGTTTTGACAGTGGTACTGAGAGCTGACCGTTTGCAATGGCAAACTACTGGACGTAAACTTACCTAGGAAAACCACAACAGTCACACATAAAAAAAACGTCCTGTAAAGAATACGCAACTAACTAACTTAAAAAAAAAAATATGTCGACCCCTAGATGCTGGCGTACGGGTCGAAAGGTCGTGAGTTTGCTCCGTGGCGGAGCCAGACGTTTTTTCAAAAATGAATTTGACTCCCAGGTCGACCCAGCTTTAAATGGGTACCGGGTGCAGTCCTGGGAAGTGAAGGCAACATCTCAGTCCATAAGTGCTCGGATCCCCTCCTCAGTTAATCCTGAAGCGTGTAGCGACTGATAACACCAGTTCTGTGTTGGTCTCTTATTCTGTTTTGGCTTGCTGCGTAGTGTTCTTGTCTGCCCACACCACTTGTAACATTTGGTTCTTGTAGTCTGGTCTAGTTGTAGATTCACAGTCATCACTTAGTTCTCTTAAACGTCTTACTTCTCATAGAGCATTGAGAATATCCGTCTGATTCACGGCTCGTCCGCCCCCCCCCCCCCCCCCCACCACCACTGTGTTTATGTTCGTGTGTTGACACCTCCCCATGCCATTACAAAAGACTGTCAAAATGGTCTCGCGTTTTCTTCCTCTCTCTCTCTCTCTCTCTCTCTCTCTCTCTCTCTCTCTCTCTCTATCTCTCTCTCTCTCTCTCTCTCTCTCTCTCTCTCTCTCTCTCTCTCTCTCTCTCTCTCTCTCTCTCTCTCTCTCTCTCCTTCCACAAATCTTTCCATAACATTACTAAAATATGATGACTGACTTTCTGATTTATGCGAAAAGTTGTCTTCCAGCATTCGCCTGTTTCAAAAACTTTGGTGGTATTTTTGTGTGTGTGGCCGTGCAAGGAATTCTAAGGATTCTTCTCATTATCTTTACGCTTCTGTATTCCCCACTATGTTTGTAGAAGCCGAATTTGTTTTCTCAATGACTAACCATGGGAGTTCATTATCCCTGTTTCCGAACAGCGGACGAAGGACAACAAACCGTGTGACTGCACTGCACTGGATCCCGCCACAGTAAAAGTTAACTCCAAATCCTGTACCGAGAAATATTATCCGGCATGTGGACCTCCAGGTAAGGTATTCAGCTTAACGCTCATTTATTTAGATCAGCGGTTTGCGACCTGTGGGTTGCAACCCCGAACGACCCTTTCATGGGTCGCCAAAGGCCATCGGAAAACACATATTCACTGAAGTTATGAAGTTGCAATGAAAATAATTGTATGTCGGTGGGTCGCCACCGCATGAGAAACTGTATTCAAGGGTCACGGATTTAGGAAGGTTGAGAACCACGGATTTAGAAGATCACTTAGCGTTGCTTAAGTTTTCTATCAGTTAAGTGTTAAGTTCGTGTAGCCTTATGTCGTTTTGACGTCTTAAAGTAGCTTTTTCTCTGTTGAATTGTAGTTTTATCTTAATTGAGCTGTGTCCATTTTATTGTGTGTACAGTTTTGGTGTTCGTTTTAATTCTTCTTCTTCTTTGTTTACGGCTGGCGAAAATCATGGTTGTTCGTCCATTTAGACTTTGATTTCTGCCCGGACCCTGAGTTTTGCATGTACATTCGTTTTACTGGCTTATCTGTGTGCAGTGGGTTGTTCCTTGCCGCTTGGGAAGATGCACTCCTGTGTCGAAGAAGGCTCCAAATTTGTCAATTCTTACGACAGGCCTTTCTGGGAAGGCAGTGGGTCTAGTCTTGTTTTCTCCACAATGGTGCCCACTGTTCTATTCAAATGAATTTTATCTATCTGCTTGTCCAGTTATTGTTTTTGTCCTTCTTCTTCTTCTCCCCCACCTTATACCTCATCGAAGTCTCGTGGGGGGGGGGGGGGGGGGGGGGTAATGTTCGCTGATGAGCTCTGTCAAGAGCACTATTAAGATTGATGTTTATTTCTGTAAGGCTGTTTTTGATGCTATCACTCCATATTTTCCGAGGTTTTCAACTCGCTCTATACCCGTGTAACGTTTTAGTGTGTCTCGCTGTGGCAGATAATACCAGGGCATTCTTGTCAGGTGTCCAAACCACTTTATTTGTTGTTCTTCGATGACCTGTAAGACTGGCTTTATTCCTAGCATTCATCTGATTTCGTATTATGTCTTTCCTTGAAACTACTGCAGCTCTTCTAAGGCATTTCATCTCTGTTGACACAATTTTACGTTCATTGGAGGATGTAAGTGTCCATATTTTGCATTGATAGCATAGTGCTGACCAAAAAATAGTTCTGATAAGGTTCAGTTTAGTACTCCAGGGTATCTGCTTGTGTGTCAACAGGGAAGATAGTTGCCCCATTACTTGATTAGCTTTTTTACATCTCGAGCTAATTTCTCTGTCCAGCTTTCCGTCGAATGTGAAAATTGCTCCCAAATACCTAACTTCATCTGTTTGTCTTAAGGTGTTGTTTTTTAAATTTTATTTCTAAACTGTCTCTCTGTCTTCCTATCACCATTTGTTTTTGTCCATTTAGTTAAATGTTAATTTAATTTTATGTTTATTTAGTTCCTATTCATTTATTTGTTTTTCATTTAGTTGTATGTCTTTGTAGTTGTAAGACCATATATATTTCTTTAAACAAAACTATTCATTCACTGCTGTCTGATTTCAATTTCAACTGTCTCCAATAACATATTTTATCATCTTGACTGGGTAATGCAACCCTTTCGCTGCTATGGACGTCTTTTCCCGATTTCCCGTACGCTGCTACGCCCGTCTTTGGACGTTATTTTTTTTTCTTGACCCCCAGTGCTATGGACGTCCTAAGCCGTTTTTGGACTTTTCTGACAGATTTCTCTCACCTCGTATTTTTTTGGCTGAAGGCCAATATACATTAGCTATATTTAGATAATACTGACTCATTTACATATGATTAAAAGCACTGGCACGTGATTTTAGGTGTGTTTAAGGTGTGTTTACTGCATTTTGCGTTATCCCGTTGCTTTGTTTACCGTGACAGCGTGGTCGGTGATCTGCGTAGTTTGTGCCCTGATATATATTTGTGCTTGTGGATTATTCTACACTTAGTACAAAATAGCAAGAAAACTTGTTAAAGTTGATGAGGAATTGATGGAGTTTCTGTCAAGAAGTGATAGCGAAGATGACTTTGAAATGTGTACTTCTGACAGTGAACAAAAAGATTTGACTAGGCCATCAATATCGACGGCTGAAACCGGCGCGTCCAAGAAAAAGCTGTTTGCCTGTCCGACGTCCTCATCATCGGAATCAGAGAGCAGCGACAATGAAGCGCCATCAAAAAGGCAATGAATTGATCAGTTGTCTTGGTTAACCGATGATTTGATACCAGTAGTGCATGATTTTGAAAACTCCAGCTCTGGCTGTATTTCTCCTACTGTAAATTCAAACAGTTCAGTCACTATAAATTCTCGTCTTTCCCGATGGACAGACACAGATTCGGACGATGTCTATTTGCTTATGCTTCAAACAAAGAAATTCAAATTAGAGTACTTGAGCAAAGACTGTTTGCTAAAAACTCCCGTTAAATAATGTCAAGGGATATATTTTTACTATTGTTAAGAATCTCAAACATTTCTCAGACAACAGTGCTCATGCGGGCGACGATAGATTACAAAATTAGACACGTTATTGATAGTTTGCGCAAATAAGTTATTATTATCATTCACACGGCACAATGCGTCAATCGGTAGCATAGTGTAGTTGATATCACGTCCGCCTAAGAATCAGATGGTCGTGTGTTCAACCCCCAAAGTGGTGTTGTTTTTTTTTTTTTTTTTAAAATTATTATTATTGTAAATTTTTCTTTCAGTTCCTGCTACTTTTTAGCAACGGATGACTCAAGTATTATTATTATTTTTTTATTATTATTTTGGTATGTAATAACATAGTGACTACAAATAACTGATTAAAGTGGCAGCCGTGGAAGGTTTGTCAATCAAATTTTGGGATACGGACTAGGAACAGTTCTTCCCATTAATTCCCCCCCCCCCCCCCCCCCCCCCCCCCCCCCCCCAAGAGGCGATAACCAAGTCTGTGGGGCACCATCATGCCTCTGACTTGTCACCACTCGGACCAACCACACAACTCTCCAGGGTAAAAAATTTTAGGTCTACAAAATAAAGCCCTCACCGCCGACGCATCTCTTGCGTTTGGAGGATAGAAAAGTATTGCGCACAGCAGAGACTTTTTTTTTTCACATTGCTTAGCACAGGGCAGACAGCTATTTCCAGGAACGTAGCAGCGAAAGGGAAATTTAACAGTACCCAAATCAAGACAGCCATCAGAACCCCTTAGAACCATACTCACCCAGAACCCAACCCCCCGAAGACTCAGTCAGCTTCCTCACACAACAGAAAGGGAACATTGATCTTAGATTGCGAACTAGACACAACTGACTCCAAGGCCAAATGCGCGGGAAATCCAAGCCTGGGGACTCAGAACTTTGCCCACACGGAGAGGCATCGAAAAATAATGTATTTGTGCTGACGAAATTTTCTCTTTATGCAGTGCAACAATGCCAGGTCTGGTTAGTTGGCATTCCTGTGCAAACCTAGCTATGTGGTTTAGTGCAGGACATGTGTAGCGCCATAGAATTGACAGTAACCTGTGGCTTTCTCATCTGAAGATCACTGGTACGGAGGGGGGAAAAAACAAAAAGGAGAAGAGTTAAATAATGCTCAAGAATTAACAGAGCTTGGATCATATCCCGAGGAGCCTTGTCGGTAAAAAAAAAAAAGAATCTCTTATTCAGTAAAACTTACTATCGTCATCTCATCTGCGAGATAAGATACTAGAGGAAAGTCACTGCTTTGACCATCTGAGACCGATTGAGAAACGACAAAACGGTAAGGGTAAAGTCGGGAGATGTGAACCAGCGTCATTACGCGCGGTTATAAACCATAAGTGCTCTGCCACCAGTACGAACAGCTGATAAGAAACTGTCCGCCTGTGTCTCCGTTCGCACGTAACTCTGTAGCTACAGAGACGTTCCTCCATTTACCAGAGGGTATTAGCTCTGGTACTCATTTCCTAGAGGCTGGGTGAACCCCGGGAGCCGCCCGTTCTCGAACACCGACCGTGGCTGCAGCGAGTCGCAGCTGGATTTTAAAGCAAGCCTCGTATCGACTGCGCTAACGCTAACGTTTAGAAACGAAAGTATCAAGTTGATTGTGCCAGATACGTTGAGAGGCAGCAGATAAGTGTCTGGCTGCCTTGTAAGAATTCATCAGTCCCTAACAGAGAAGTTACCGTTCATCAATAAAATCTGACACTCTAAGAAGACTGGCAAACAAAGAGACATTGTTCCTTAACACGAAGTGAAAAAAATCAGTGCCACCTGCAAATAATTCTTTTGCTCGCTCTGTTTTGACAAATTTAGAAGATGGTGATTTTAAGTGTGTGTTTTTTTTAAACAATTTACTTTATGAACATGGACCGCAGAAGTATCAGAGACAAGAAGAACAGTAGGAACAAGAAGAAAAAGAAGACGAGGAAAAAGAAGAAGAAAAAGAAGAAGAAGAAAAAGAAGTAGAAGAAGAAGAAGAAGAAGAAGAAGAAGAAGAAGAAGAAGATTAAAAGAAGAAGAAGAAGAAGTTCAAGAAAAAGAAAGAGACAGAAGAAGAAGAACAAGAAGAAGAACAAGAAGAACAAGAAGAAGAAAAAGACAAAGAAGAAGAAAAAAGACGAAGAAGAAAAAGAAAAACTTTATGATGGAAAAGAAGAACTTTATGAATGATATGGAACTTGTGAGTAAAGAGCATGAATGTGACTGCAGTATTACCATTTACAATTACTGCCGACCGGTGCCGTGTAAACAACTTATGGACCATGGACAAATCGTAACCCATGAAATCTACAAGTCCTCTGCCCCAGCCTACCTGACAGCAGCCCCTGAAACCCTAGGATTCCCGGCCCCTCTAAACATGTAAAAAGAGCCACGACTGACCCTAAGCCACCAGATCCACAGCTGACCCTAAGCAACCAGATCCACAGCTGACCCTAAGTCACCACATCCACAGCTGACCCTAAGTCACCAGATCCACAACTGACCCTAAGTCACCAGATCCACAGCTGACCCTATGTCACCAGATCCACAGCTGACCCTAAGCAACCAGATCCACAGCTGACCCTAAGTCAACAGATCCACAGCTGACCCTATGTCACCAGATCCACAACTGACCCTAAGTCAACAGATCCACAGCTGACCCTAAGTCAACAGATCCACAACTGACCATAAGTCAACAGATCCACAACTGACCCTAAGTCAACAGATCCACAACTGACCCTAAGTCAACAGATCCACAGCTGACCCTAAGTCACCACATCCACAGCTGACCCTAAGTCACCACATCCACAGCTGACCCTAAGTCACCAGATCCACAGCTGACCCTAAGTCACCACATCCACAGCTGACCCCAAGTCACCAGATCCTTAGCTGACCCTAAGCCACCAGATCCACAACTGACCCTAAGTCAACAGATCCACAGCTGACCCTAAGTCAACAGATCCACAACTGACCCTAAGTACACAGATCCACAGCTGGCCCTAAGCCACCAGATCCACAACTGACCCTAAGTCAACAGATCCACAGCTGACCCTAAGTCACCACATCCACAGCTGACCCTAAGTCACCAGATCCTTAGCTGACCCTAAGCCACCAGATCCACAACTGACCCTAAGTCACCAGATCCACAACTGACCCTAAGTCACCAGATCCACAACTGACCCTAAGTCAACAGATCCACAGCTGACCCTAAGTCAACGGATCCACAGCTGACCCTATGTCACCAGACCCACAACTGACCCTAAGTCAACAGATCCACAACTGACCCTAAGTCAACAGATCCACAACTGACCCTAAGTCAACAGATCCACAACTGACCCTAAACCACCAGATCCACAACTGACCCTAAGTCACCAGATCCACAACTGACCCTAAGTCACCAGATCCACAACTGACCCTAAACCACCAGATCCACAACTGACCCTAAACCACCAGATCCACAGCTGACCCTAAGTCACCAGATCCAGAAATGACCCTAAGTCACCAGATCCACAGCTGACCCTAAGTCACCAGATCCACAGCTGACCGTAAACCACCAGATCCACAACCGACCGTAAACCACCAGATCCACAGCTGACCGTAAACCACCAGATCCACAGCTGACCGTAAACCACCAGATCCACAGCCGACCGTAAACCACCAGATCCACAGCTGACCGTAAACCACCAGATCCACAGCTGACCGTAAACCACCAGATCCACAGCTGACCGTAAACCACCAGATCCACAGCTGACCGTAAACCACCAGATCCACAGCTGACCGTAAACCACCAGATCCACAGCTGATCGTAAACCACCAGATCCACAGCTGACCGTAAACCACCAGATCCACAGCTGACCGTAAACCACCAGATCCACAGCTGACCCTAAGTCACCAGAACTGCAGCTGACCTTAAGCTACCATATTCACAGCTGACTTTAAGCTACCATATCCACAGCTGACCTTAAGCTACCATATCCACAGCTGACTTTAAGCTACCATATCCACAGCTGACCTTAAGCTACCATATCCACAGCTGACCTTAAGCTACCATATCCACAGCTGACTTTAAGCTACCATATCCACAGCTGACCTTAAGCTACCATATCCACAGCTGACCCTAAGTCACCAGATCTACAGCTGACCTTAAGCTACTATATCCACAGCTGACTTTAAGCTACCGTATCCACAGCTGACCTTAAACTACCATATCCACAGCTGACTTTAAGCTACCATATCCACAGCTGACCTTAAGCTACCATATCCACAGCTGACCTTAAGCTACCATATTCACAGCTGACTTTAAGCTACCATATCTACAACTGACCTTAAGCTACCATATCCACAGCTGATTTTAAGCTACCATATCCACAGCTGACTTTAAGCTACCATATCCACAGCTGACTTTTAGCTACCATATCCACAGCTGACCCTAAGCTACCATATCCACAGCTGACTTTAAGCTACCATATCCACAGCTGACCTTAAGCTACTAGATCCACAGCTGATCCTGCCTTTGCCTACTTGTGATGACCCCAGCAAATTTTACGTTTACTAGTTTGCCATTGTTTACTGAACTGTCGGCTATTAATACCACTGTTGAAACCAACGCAAAACGGCCTGCTGCCAAATAGCCTGTGTTCGAACCCGGCAACCCGGCATTATGAAAGCGCATTCGCAACGCTTTAGCCACATACGCTGACATATTATATATCTACATAAATCAGATGGCGGCTGTCAACCTTTGTCATTGTTTACGCTATATTAGTTGTTGACTAAACCAAGATAAAGACCCATGAATGCCATGAGAGTCAGCATCCGTGTTAAATAGGTGTGTGTAGCTAAGCTGTAATGTGTAAACTGTTCCATGTTTTTCTGATTGTGCAGTTGGCGGCGCAGTCCCACAGTATACTTCTGACCACCCTTGTGATCTAGCAACTTCTGTTGAGGGCCTTATACAGATACTCCGACTCCCTGGAAGCTCGGTATATATTTATGTAGTTTGTTTCTTTGTTTATGCAAGTGAGTCCCAAATCTGGAAGTTATTTCATTTGTAGTGTGTCTTTCTTGAAGTTTGTTTGAAGACAGCTCTTTCTTTTACCCGTCGTGAAGCCATGGGCAACGGGCAACGGTTCTTATCCTATGGGTCACGACCTTTTTGTGGGTCGAATGACCCTTTCACAGGGGGTCGCCTAAGACCATCGGAAAACACATATTCACTGAAATTCTGAAGTAACAACGAAAATAATTGTAAGGTTTGGGGTCAGCACAACACGAGGAACTGTATTAAAGGGACACCACAACATGAGGAACTGTATTAAAGGGACACCACAACACGAGGAACTGTATTAAAGGGACACCACAACACGAGGAACTGTATTATAGGGACACCACAACACGAGGAACTGTATTAAAGGGACACCACAACACGAGGAACTGTATTAAATGGGCACCACAACACGAGGAACTGTATTATAGGGGCACCACAACACGAAGAACTGTATTAAAGGGACACCACAAGACGAGGAGCTGTATTAAAGGGACACCACAACACGAGGAACTGTATTATAGGGGCACCACAACACGAGGAACTGTATTAAAGGGACACCACAACACGAGGAGCTGTATTAAAGGGACAGCACAACACGAGGAACTGTATTAAAGGGACAGCACAACACTAGGAACTGTATTAAAGGGACAGCACAACATGAGGAACTGTATTAAAGGGACAGCACAACACGAGGAACTGTATTAAAGGGACAGCACAACACGAGGAACTGTATTAAAGGGACAGCACAACACGAGGAACTGTATTAAAGGGACACCACAACACGAGGGACTGTATTAAAGGGACCCACAATATGAGGAACCGTATTAAAGGGACAGCACAACACGAGGAACTGTATTATAGAGGCACGGCATTAGAAGAAAGGTTGAGAACCACTGGTCTAGGACGATGAGGGCTGGAAACAGTTTCTGTAGACAAATGCCCGTTATACGAATCTCTCTAGCCCGCCTACACCGTTCAGCTTGCACCGTTCAGCCTACACCGTTCAGCTTGCACCGTTCAGCTTGCACCGTTCAGCCTACACCGTTCAGCTTGCACCGTTCAGCTTGCACCGTTCAGCCTACACCGTTCAGCTTGCACCGTTCAGCCTGCACCGTTCAGCTTGCCCTTTTTCTTGGAGCCTCATAGGGTGCTGCTTTCCTTTTCGGATATGGGGCTGCGTGGTCTCGAGGCATGGTTTCTGCATCGAGTACTAGAGGTTCTGGGCTCAATCCCCGGTAAGGGCTGAGATATTTTCACCTTCACTTGGACTTCTAGTAATTCCCCCTGCTCTCTGGGTAGTGAAATCGGACGCCCGTGTGCATTGTTGCACACGTAAAACACCCTTGGCAGTTGTAAATCGAAAAGATTAGCCTATCGGCGTTGCCACAGCAACATTTGAAATTAAAAATCTACCCAAAGCATTTAAGGATCATCGCCGGTGCTACAGAGCCTATGCACTGTGCTGAGCTTCTTTAGACTCAGACTGGAGTTAGAAGAAGAACGGAGCACTTATGGGTTACTGCCCGTGTGCCATGATCCGTTGTTCAAACCTCAAACCTTGACCTGAAACCTCTAACCTCAAAGCTTAACACTTGACACTTGTGCAGCATGCAGTATTGCGTGTCTGTGATCTGTTTTTTGCCAATGTAAATGCATGGCGGTGCTTTAATAATATCCTTCCACAAACAGGGGAAATCCACAGGTCACGGGACAGTCTACTATTTCAGGGGGTTGTAGATAGGCTGCATGCTGTCGTGGGACCTCGGCTGCATGCAGTCGTAAGACCTAGGCTGCATGCAGTCGTGAGACCTAGGCTGCACTCTCTCTTTGGATGACGGTGGGTTGGGGTTAGGGCCAGTTCTGGATGTTTTGTGGTCGTAAAAAGCATAAGAAAGCTGGGAAACCCAGGCTTACCACCCTCTTAAATTTTGGACTGTCCTGTGACGTCATCTGGGGTAGGATATTATTAAAGAACCTGCATGATTTATTGTTTCAATCATGTCCCCAGAACTTCCGATGTGACAAAGTTCTTGACGTTGAGGTCCACGCCAAGAAAACAAATGACGATGGCTACGTGGTGAAAGGTGCCCTCCAAGTCGGCAACGATGATGGAGCTCTCATTTGTAACAAAAGCAGAATCGGCTGCATCCGTGGCAAAGGCGTAGACTGCGACACCTGTAAAGTCAGACTACTTTGTCTTCAGAGTAAGTCATTCGCATGCAGTATACATATTCCAGTCCACTATGGTGGATAGGCGGGCTTACTGTTTTTAGTTTTGGGAAGTAATTACCTTCTGACAATTGTTAGCAGTTGCATTTCCCCCATATATGTACTGAATATAAATAATTCCGTCACCCCGCTACCGAATTGGGCGCTAGGTTGAGCTGTGGATTTCATTTGAAATGCTTTTCGAATGTAACTAACGTGGTTAGTATTTTGAACTATAGATTTAGAAAATGGGGAGCAGCGTTGCCTTGATTGATTAAATGCGTGTGCAACTAATAATCTGTAACTGCTGTCTCCTTGAACGATGAACTGCATTGCCGGACTCCTTGTGTTGGTACATCTTATGGCTACCTTGCGCATTCAATGCATGTGTATGCTGTTTAGTTTTGCTCAGCCTGCAGTCTGTGTCAGTACCCCCCCCCCTCTTCTCTCTCTCTCTCTCTTTCTCTCTCTCTCTCTCTCTCTTTCTCTCTCTCTTTCTTTCAAGGGACAGTGATATACATCGTGCCTGTGTGACTATTACTGGCATAGCAACAGAGCAACTATGGGCTGACCCGTTTGGCATGAAGTTAGAACTGTGATTACCTGATAGAGGTCAGTCATTGTGAAGTACTATAGGCGGTCAGTTATTGACAAGTACTATAAGCGGTCAGTCATTGACAATTACTATAGGCGGTCAGTTTTTGACAAGTACTATAGGCGGTCAGTCATTGACAAGTACTAAAGGAGGTCAGTCATTGACAAGTACTATAAGCTGTCAGTTATTGACAAGTACTATAGGGGATCAATCGTTGACAAGTACTATAGGCGGTCAGTTATTGACAAGTACTATAGGCGGTCAGTCATTGACAAGTACTATAGGCGGTCAGTTATTGACAAGTACTATAGGCGGTCAGTCATTGGCAAGTGCTATAGGGGATCAATTATTTACAAGTACTATAGGCGGTCAGTTATTGACAAATACTATAGGCAGTCAATTATTGACAATTACTATAGGCGGTCAGTCATTGACAAGTACTATCGGAGGTCAGTCATGGACAAGTAATATAGGGGATCAATCATTGACAAGTACTATAGGCGGTCAGTCATTGACAAGTACTAAAGGAGGTCAGTCATTGACAAGTACAATAGGAGGTCAGTCATTGACAAGGACTATAGGCGGTCATTCATTGACAAGTATTATATTAGGTCAGTCATTGACAAGTACTAAAGGCGGTCAACCATTGACAAGTACTATAGGCGGTCAGTCATTGACAAGTACTATAGGAGGTCAGTCATTGTCAAGTACTATAGGCGGTCAGTCATTGACAAGTAATATAGGGGATCAGTCATTGTCAAGTACTATAGGCGGTCAGTCATTGACAAGTAATATAGGGGATCAGTCATTGTCAAGTACTATAGGCGGTCAGTCATTGACAAGTAATATAGGGGATCAGTCATTGTCAAGTACTATAGGCGGCCAGTTATTGACAAGTACTATAAGGGATCAATCATTGACAAGTACTATAGGCGGTCAGTTATTGACAAGTACTATAGGCGGTCAGTTATTGACAAGTACTATAAGCGGTCAGTTATAGACAAGTACTATAGGGGATCAATCATTGACAAGTACTATAGGCGGTCAGTTATTGACAAGTACTATAGGCGGTCAGTTATTGACAAGCACTATAGGCGGTCAGTTATTGACAAGTACTATAGGAGGTCAGTCATTGACAAGTACTATAGGCGGTCAGTTATTGACAAGTACCATAGGAGGTCAGTCATTGACAAGTACTATAAGCGGTCAGTTATTGACAAGTACTATAGGAGGTCAGTCATTGACAAGTAATATAGGCGGTCAGTTATTGACAAGTACCATAGGAGGTCAGTCATTGACAAGTACTATAAGCGGTCAGTTATAGACAAGTACTATAGGGGATCAATCATTGACAAGTACTATAGGCGGCTAGTCATTGACAAGTACTATAAGCGGTCAGTCATTGACAAGTACTATAGGCGGTAAGTTATTGACAAGTACTATAGGCGGTAAGTCATTGACAAGTACTATAGGCAATCAGTTATTGACAAGTTCTGTATGCGGTCAGTCATTGACAAGTACAGGTACCTTGTACAACAATTGGTGATGAGCTTTTGTTTGTAAACAAGCCATGATTACAACCCTATGTTTATCAACATCTCCAAATGGTTATTTTTTTTTATATCTGCCTATGCCGCTAGACCTCTCAGTTCATCAGACAATGGGCAGCCGAACCAGGGCGCGCTTGGTCGTTAATATGTCGTGAAGTTATGCAGTCTCAAGAAGTCAGGGAATCCTTCAATCCATTTTCATTTCAGCCCTGCCCTGCCGCTTGGTGTTTCGATTTTCAGGTTGTAGCTCTTGCTGCTGGCATCGTTGATTTCATTCTCATTAGATGACCAAACCATTTCATTCTTTCTTTGTCAATAAATTGGGCGATGGTTGTTGTTCCAACAGTTCTTGTGATGTCGTCGTTTCTCACTCCATCTCTTCTGGTTTTATTCACAACCATTCTCAAATATCTCATCTCACAGGTAACTAGTTTTCTTTCATGTTCTTTTGTCAGTGTCCAAGTCTGACATTGGTAACCTAAAGTCGGTATTCATATTGTATTTATAATTTGTCTTTTCGTCTCTAATGGGATAGCAGGGTGTACTGAAATTGGAGCAGATTGGTATGTGAATTTGTTGACTTGTTGGATTCTCGTCGTATCTCTCTGTCTATTTTACCATTGTAGGTAAAGACAATGAAGATAAGAAATATTGACATCTTAAGAGATCTGAATATCAAGTAAGATTGGCTAATAAACAGCATCTTTTCTCGAAAGCTGAAATATTTTCGTCATATCAAGCGCCACGACGGATTGGAAAAAATTATAGCAGAAGGCATGGTACCAGGAAGGAGGGGCAGGGGCCGAATGACACGAAGATGGGCACATGATATAAGTGAATTCTTGAGTGTGAAAGTTTATGAGGCGGGAGAACTGGCGAGAGACCGAGTTTCTTTCAGGCAGACTGTGATGAGAGCGACGTTCTGCAAATGACCTGTTACAGGATTAAAAGATACTGCCCAAGTATTTAGATTCTTGCACTTGTTTCAGACTTTGATCTTTGATCTTCATGTCCATGGTTTGTTGCTCTCTATTATTCTGATGACTTCTATTTTTTTTTTCTCAATATTGGTCTTCATATAATGTTTGAGGCAACTGTCGTGTAGCTGGTTTATGTGGTCTTGCAGCTGTTTACTTTCACTATGGAATATGCACTGATCGTCGGCAGAGAGCAGCTCTTTGAAATCCTCCTGCTTATCGACACGTGGCAGTGTTATGACTATTTTAGTAATGTTGTTCATGACTATTATAAAAAGTAGTTGAAAGAACACACCCTTGCCTTACTACTGATGATACTGGGAACCAGTCTGTGAGGCCACCTCTTGTTTTGACGGCGCTTTCACTTTCTCTAATAATAGCTCTAATACAGTCTTGCACTGTTCCATTTATACCATAGTTTTCAAGGACACCCCATTAAAATGTCTGTTCACTGTGTCGAAAGTCTTTTGTTTTATATAAAAGCGATGTTTATTTGCTGTCTTTGTTCTAGTTATTATGCTTAAGACGGTTACTAATACATGGTTACTAATGCATGGTTACTAATTCATGGTTACTAATACAAATATTTATTAATACAAATAAAACAGCATGCATCTAGATTTGTTTAATTGTTTCTATATCCAGATCATGTGGTTATGTCATCGGTATATTCCTTTTATTCAGGCGTTAACATATGCGAACAACTAAAGGCACAAAATGTAACAATTTGCGAAGGTGGTCAGACGTGTATCCCAACCGAGAACAACCACTATTTCTGCAGATGCTCCAGCGGATACGCTTTCAACAAAAACACCCGCAGATGTGAAGGTATGTCAGCAAACAATCACATGATTCATTTTCACATTTTTAGGGCAAGATATCTTGTCTGCTAATGACAGACGTTTTTATTTTACAATTCTCAATCGACGTACATTTTCATATTGTTGTTGTTGTTTGTTGTTGTTTTCTTCTTCTTCTTCTTCTTCTTCTTCTTCTTCTTCTTCTTCTTCTTCTTCTTCTTCTTCTTCTTCTTCTTCTTCTTCTTCTTCTTCTTCTTCTTCTTCTTCTTTTACTTCTTCTTCTTCTTCTTCTTCTTCTTCTTCTTCTTCTTCTTCTTCTTCTTCTTCTTCTTCTTCTTCTTCTTCTTCTTCTTCTTCTTCTTCTTCTTCTTCTTCTTCTTCTTCTTCTTCTTCTTCTTCTTCTTCTTTTTCTTCTTTTTCTTCTTCTTCTTCTTCTTCTTCTTCTTCTTCTTCTTCTTATTATTATTATTATTATTATTATTACTATTTTTTCCTTTCCATGCTCTACTTTCCTTTGCCGTTTTTGTTCTTTCTTCTTCTTCTTCTTCTTCTTCTTCTTCTTCTTCTTCTTCTTCTTCTTCTTTCTTCTTCTTCTTCTTCTTCTTCTTTCTTCTTCTTCTTCTTTCTTCTTCTTCTTCTTCTTCTTCTTCTTCTTCTTCTTCTTCTTCTTCTTCTTCTTCTTCTTCTTCTTCTTCTTCTTCTTCTTCTTCTTCTTCTTCTTCTTCTTCTTCTTCTTCTTCTTCTTCTTCTTCTTCTTCTTCTTCTTCTTCTTCTTCTTCTTCTTCTTCTTCTTCTTCTTCTTCTTCTTCTTCGTCTTCTTCTTCTTCTTCTTCTTCTTCTTCTTTCTTCTTCTTCTTCTTCTTCTTCTTCTTCTTCTTCTTTTTCTTCTTCTTCTTCTTCTTCTTCTTCTTCTTCTTCTTCTTCTTCTTCTTCTTCTTCTTCTTCTTCTTCTTCTTCTTCTTCTTCTTCTTCTTCTTCTTCTTTCTTCTTCTTCTTTCTTCTTCTTCTTCTTCTTCTTCTTCTTCTTCTTCTTCTTCTTCTTCTTCTTCTTCTTCTTCTTCTTCTTCTTCTTCTTCTTCTTCTTCTTCTTCTTCTTCTTCTTCTTCTTCTTCTTCTTCTTCTTCTTCGCTGTCTCCGCCTACTCTTTTTTCTTTCTGTTCCTTCATTCACATATTTTTGATTTTACTGATATCACACTGACGTCATATCCGCGACGAGACACTGGGGAAAAGGTTCCTGTTCTTTGATGTCTTCAAATTCGCTAACAATGTGTACTGTTCATTCAGTGTTGCCACTTTGGATCTTTTATATCCAAATTTAGATCTTTTTCATTGCATTTAGATACTGTTTTTGACGTTTAGATCGTAAATATTTTTCAAGATCTTTTCATATGGAGTTAGATATTTCATAGATTTTTTTCTTTCATTGTCAATTTAATAATTACTGTGTAAAATAAATATCTGGCAGCCCCGGTACTGATTAATAAAAACGCGCGTAAATCATACTAACTTTGTTTCAACCGTATCCTCACTGTGCTGACTTTGCGTTTCTTTTTTCATGTGATTAAAAAAAATAATTGCTCACCTCCTTATGTGGCTTTCACTTTGAGAAAATCTTTCATTATGCCAAAAGTAAAGTATGAGCAAAAAATTTGGAAAGAGTGGTTGCATGATGACAAAATTAAAAACTGGGGATATGACCAAAGCTTGTTGTAAGTACTGCAAGTGTGAAATTAAAGCGACAATACAAAACTCAAAGAGTCATGCGAGACTTAAAAAAAGCATAAAACTGCAGTTTCATTTAAAGATATTACACCGCTGACATCTGTTTTCAGAACTATACTGATAAATGAATCATCAAAAGTTGAATTATCAGTCGCAATGTTTTTAATTTGTCACTGCGCAATTTCAAACTGTGACTATTTGATCGATTTGTAAAAAATCTTGGATTAGTTTAATTTGAAAAGTGTGAGGTAGAAAGTATAGTTTAGAGACTGAAGGACCTTTTAATCAGCAAACAGTTAGGCTTGAAGAATTTTGCTGTAATTGGTACTGATAATGCCTCAGTGATGGTTGGTATAAACAATGGCGTTTATGCCAAGTTGAAGGAAGCTAACCCATTGTTAATACTTATAAAATGTATGCGTCATTCATTGCAGCTAGCATTATCACATGCTTCATCTAAATATTTACCAAGGAATTTGGAATACCTTTTTGCTGAAACACTTTACTGGTTTTCCAAATCATTTGTCTCTTAAATGCTATCGTGCCATTACAATTCGGCCTAATGAGACTAGAGAAATAAGCCTACTGTTCCACTTATAAAGAAATTTGAACAGCTAAAGCATACCAGGGTCATTTTGGATCTGAAGCTTCAACTTCATTATCCAAGCTAAGTTTATCCTGTTGATCTTGTGAGGTAGACATCAGTGAAGGTGAGGACATGATTATGTAGGGTAAGTCATAACAGAAGCTATGTAATTTTTGACTTTTTCAATTTGGATATTTTTTCTAGATCTTTTCCACGCAGATTTAGATCTTTTTAGATATTTTTTGACACCGTTTTGGATATTTTTTGTCAAAGAAAAGTGGCAACACTGTGTTCATTGATCTCAACTGTCTGGACGTGTGATGTCTACATGAGAACCAGACAAATCCCACTATTAATTAACATGTAATGGTTTACTTACAGCACAAACTAACGCTTGCACTGCAGACAACACAGGTATCACCAGTTTCGTTGGCGCTTTCTTGGGTTTTCACAGCAATTGCAGGTACGTGGATTGTTTCACTCATTTTGTGTAGAGTATGTTTCTTGTCTTAGCATTTCTTTCGTGTCTTTCTTTTTTTTTTTCCTTTCCTTTGTCTGTCTGTCTGTCTGTCTGTCTGTCTGTCTGCCTGTCTGTCTGTCTGTCTGTCTGTCTGTCTGTCTGTCTGTCTGTCTGTCTGTCTGTCTGTCTGTCTGTCTGTCTGTCTGTCTGTCTGTCTTTCTTTCTTTCTTTCTTTCTTTCTTTCTTTCTTTCTTTCTTTCTTTCTTTCTTTCTTTCTTTCTTTCTTTCTTTCTTTCTTTCTTTCTTTCTTTCTTTCTTTCTTCGGTCTTTCTTTCTTTCCTTTATTCTTTCCTTCTTCTTCTTCTTCTTCTTCTTCTTATTCTTCTTCTTCTTCTTCTTCTTCTTCTTCTTCTTCTTCTTCTTCTTCTTCTTCTTCTTCTTCTTCTCTCTTTCATGTGAGGCCCAGAATGGGGCTAGAATCACGTTAAAAAGCCTCATCTCAAAGAAGGCTTGAACATTGACGACTGGACCAGCTGGCCTAGGCTCTATTTTCAGCTTTATTTCTATACATAGAAATGATGGGTCTATGATTTAGTCACGAAATTAGTTTGAAGAACATCGCTCTTATTTCGACACTCACGTGAAACATGGTGGGTGATATACCAAATGCAAGGTTCTGTATAAGTTACAAGATAATGCCAATAGATAGACACTGTCCATCTTGTTGCACTCTAATTGTTCTTGTTTAATTTTTCAGATTTCTTTTTGTTGGCTTGTGTGGTATGGCTCCATCCGCGGCAACTCCTCAATTTAATATCTTTGTCACCTATGAGAAACGCGCAAACGATTCCTCTCAGTCCCGCATTGCTAAGGTGGAAATCATATTAAAGTATTTCGGGGTCAGTCGATGTGGAAACAATCCTCATGAAACCGTAATAGCTGTTAGTGTCGGTGCTACTTTAGGTTACACGGTAAGATCTATGTTGTGGACATGTTTGTCTGCCGGTCTTCTTCTTCTTCTTTTTCTTATACTTCTTCTTCTTCTTCTTCTTCTTCTTCTTCTTCTTCTTCTTCTTCTTCTTCTTCTTCTTCTTCTTCTTCTTCTTCTTCTTCTTCTTCTTCTTCTTCTTCTTCTTCTTCTTCTTCTTCTTCTTCTTCTTCTTCTTCTTCTTCTTCTTCTTCTTCTTCTTCTTCTTCTTATACTTCTTCTTCTTCTTCTTCTTCTTCTTCTTCTTCTTCTTCTTCTTCTTCTTCTTCTTTTTAAATTCAGAATTGGTTCTGTGTCTACCTGTTTTTTCTTATGACCTCACTCCTGATTTTATTATTTCAGTTTTTAAATTTGATTTTTACTGAAGTTTCATTCAGTGGTCCTACAGTGTTGACTTTCCTCTGCTTTTTTTTGGGGGGGGGGGGGGGGGGGAGTTGCCTTAATTTGTCATTTTTGTTACAGTCTTGAAGCATATGTTTTGCTGTCTGGTATGAAACTACACAGGTAACTAAAGAATAACAATGCCCGGCACGGTAGCGGTGACCGGGTGACCAACTCTTTGTGGTCCGGGTTTACGCCCCGGAGTAGGCAGAAAAACCACATTTCTCCCAGGTTTACGGTATTTTTCATGGAATCAAAGCGGAAGGGTTGCGATATCCATAGTACCAAGCCAAAGGGTGAACAACTCATCCATAATACCGAGCCTAAGGGTTAACAACTCATGGCTTCTGGATACTAAAACAAACAAACATACTGTGATATTCAGGACCTCCCCCCCCCCCCCACTGCCTCCTCCCCCCCCCCCCCCCAAAAAAAAAAAACCGAGCATCATTTAACCATTGAATTAGAGAGGACACACAGTACACTCATATCAAGGAAGAAAAGGAAAAGGAAAGTTGATGACTTTGATATAGATGTTATTAGACACGAGATCTTAAAAAATGTTAGAGACAAATCAACTTGTTACCCTCCAATAACTGAAATTAACGTTAAAATTACAATGCTGTATTGACAATTCAACAAGTAGTAAGTGGAAAATTGCAAGAGCCACTAGGTTTACTTTCCGGACAACTGAAGGTGAAAGGAATAATATTTATAAAAAGCCACGTTTGATTGCGAGTCGAAGCAAATACGTGATGCAGATTCGTGAGCGACTGAAGCAAGGCTATGATATCCAATATGTGAATGAATCCTGGGTTAATGCTCACCATACTTATGCGATAGAATGGTAAACATGTGACGTATAACGTCACAACATCTAGTATGAGAATGGAGGTGGAGACAGTAACGGCAGCTTTACGATGTCATGAGAGCAACACGAAGAGTAACGGACTCACAGAGCATGCTTCTGAGATAGAGACTGGCGTCCTACACCAAGGGGGCTTACATCGCTAGATAAGACTCAGATCATAAGCATATCATAGTTTTGTTTCTGTCTAGGATATTCGGGTGTGCGAGGTAATGAGCAGGCTGGCAGATTTGTTGCTGCGTCTCCTCTGGGTGGTGAGCTACTTTGCGACAAATCAGATGTGGTTAAGGCTCTTTGAGGTCAAATGGACAGTACAACAGAACAGGCCGAGCGTCCATACATCGAAAGACAAATTCAGCGGGAGGTGAGCACAGGATCCGGAAGATATTCAGAACTGAGGGGAAAACAAAGAGGAACTTTCAATCAGATAACAGCATGTACAATTAGCATATCAATTCTTCTTTGGCTACTAAAGAAAGAGACTGAGCATGCGTATGAATGTTTCAAGTGCACTGATATTAATTCTTAGTTTCAGCAAGCAAGTCACCCCCACATTTGCTCCGCTCTTGTACCAGAAAAGAAAACACAGAATTGTCCAGCCCTATATGCCAAATACTCATAAACAAAATGGAAACAAAATGTCGTTTACTTTTTCTTCACTTATCATTTTCTGTTTCAGATTAACGGTCGCCCTGTAAAATCATCCTATACCGAACAAGATTATTTGAGCATTAGATTTAAACTAGACGCATTTAGTTTAGTCTCTCAATTCCATGGACTTTATGCAACAATTCTCGATGGACTGTTGTCAGTGAAAATTGGAGGTAGGTTTCTTGTACGACTTATGCTTTTGATTAATATTGGCAGTAATTGGCACGGTTAATTAACACGACTGTGTTTGTGCGTGTATCGTGTCTCTGTGTGTGATACGTATCGTCTTGCATTGACAGATGGGAGCAGATATGTGCGTGTATGTCTGTGCTTGAGTCGTGTCTCTCTGTGTGACACGTATTATCTTGCATTGACAGATGGGAGCAGATATGTACCGTTCATGTGTGCGTGTATGTCTGTGCTTGAGTCGTGTCTCTCTGTGTGACACGTATTGTCTTGCATTGACAGATGGGAGCAGATATGTACGTGTATGTCTGTGCTTGAGTCGTGTCTCTGTGTGACACGTATTGTCTTGCATTGACAGATGGGAGCAGATATGTGCGTGTATGTCTGTGCTTGAGTCGTGTCTCTTTGTGTGACACGTATTGTCTTGCATTGACAGATGGGAGCAGATATGTGCGTGTATGTCTGTGCTTGAGTCGTGTCTCTGTGTGACACGTATTATCTTGCATTGACAGATGGGAGCAGATATGCACCGTTCATGTGTGCGTGTATGTCTGTGTTTGAGTCGTGTCTGTCTGTGTGACACGTATTATCTTGCATTGACAGATGGGAGCAGATATACACCGTTCATATGTGCGTGTATGTCTGTGCATGAGTCGTGTCTGTCTGTGTGACACGTATTATCTTACATTGACAGATGGGAGCAGATATACACCGTTCATATGTGCGTGTATGTCTGCGCGTGAGTCGTGTCTGTCTGTGTGACACGTATTATCTTACATTGACAGATGGGAGCAGATATGTACGGTTCATATGTGCGTGTATGTCTGAGCGTGTGTCATGTGTTTTTGTGCGACATGAAATTAGGAAGCACCACACACTGTTTCCACGTGAGTGTATGTCTGAGCGTGTGTCGTGTGTTTTTGTGCGACATGAAATTAGGAAGCACCACACACTGTTCCCATGTGCGTGTCTGTCTGTGTTTTTGTGCGACATGAAATTAGGAAGCACCACACACTGTTCCCATGTGCGTATGTCTGAACCTGTGCCGTGTGTGTTTGTGCGTCTCGAGTGTCAATGATAATTGAAAAATCCAGAAGTACCAAAGAAGCGAAACAATTCAGGCATAAGCAAAAGGTCAATGATTATAAAATGCAAATGTCTACTTTGTCGTATTGCAATTTACTGCCACATAGGGATTTTAAAATGTGTACATCATCATCATCATCATCATCATCGTCGTCGTCGTTATCATCATCGTCCTCGTCGTTACCATGATCATCATCACCATCGTCGTCATCATCATTATCATCGTCGTCGTTATCGTCGACATCACTATCATCATAATGATCATCATCGTCGTCGTTATCGTCGACATCGCCATCATCATAATGATCATCATCGTCGTCGTCCTCGTTATCATCGTCGTCGTCGTCCTCGTTATCATCGTCGTCGTCGTCGTCTTCGTTATCATCGTCGTCGTCGTCCTCGTTATCATCGTCGTCGTTGTCCTCGTTATCATCATCATCGTCGTCGTCGTTACCATGAACATCATCACCATTGTCGTCATCATCATTATCATCGTCGTCGTTATCGTCGACATCACCATCATCATAATGATCATCATCGTCGTCGTCATCATCATCATTGTCGTGATCATCATCATAATCATCATTATCATCATCAAGTGCCTTGTCCGCTAGGGTAGGAGATCATACCTGAGATTTTCAACAACATCATGTGCTGACACCTCTACGCGCTGTAGGTAATTTTCTCCCGTTGTTTTCCTGTGAGGAATTGAGCATATAATTCCGGACTCTATTTTAATAGACCAAACAGCACTCGATTCGTGATGAGGTCAACATTTCACCGGTCGCTTTTACTTCCCACAATGTTAAATGATACGCGTTTTAGGCGTGGTCACGTTTGAGCCAAGGAAATTTACGGAGAGAGAAATATAGCCGATACGGTGCGGATTTTAACCCATTACCTTCGAGCCAGCAGGTGAGCATCTAGCCAGAGCACCACCATTTGGCTGACTAGTCAGATTAAAACATCAACCCAAAAGGAGTGCTAGAGCTGGTCAGCTTCACGGAAGGACAAAATTAACGTTGCGGCCACAGGACCTTCATCAGCAAACAATATCATGATCACAGAAACGACTACATACAAGACTGTATATAATAACTAAGCTTTTTTGTGAAAAGTCAGTTCCATGTCGAAAGATGAAAAATATAAGGCCAGGAGTATTTGAGAACAAACATAGAGTACAGGTGATAAACGGACGTTATGAGATGGTAGTTCTGGAAAGATATGATACAAGGCAGGCGACGTTTGTGAAGTATAGGAAATCAACGAAAATATTGGGGATTTGAGGGGGGGGGGGTGGGGGGGGGGGGGGGGGGGGGGGGGGTCAATCCAAAATTATACTAGTTTATTTGAAAATATCTTTTACGACACATCTGGGTTATAAATGTGACATATACAGTGTTTTTGTTTTTTAAATTTCAGTATTTCATGCCTATGCTTATCAATTACCTTTAAAAAAAATAGTATAGGTTATGTAGTAATTTTAAACAGAATATAATAGTATAGATTATAATTCACTATAATTCACGTGCACTTGTTAAACAAATGTAATAATCCTGTTATGTAATTTATCCTTGGAAATAACTAGATTGATTGGGACAGCACCACCCTGTCCAACGATGCATTAACACCTCATATGCAATCATGGAAGCTTAAATATTTTGGTCGTATCAAGCGCCAAGGCGAATTGAAAAAAAAAATTATAGCCGAAGGCATGGTACCATGAAAGAGGGGTAGGGCCCAACCAACACGAAGATGGGCATAGGATATAAGTGACTCATTGAGTATGAAAGTACATGAGTCGGAAGAACTAGCGAGAGACTGAATTTCTTTCATACATCGTGATGAGAGCGACCTTCTGCAAAGGATGAAGATGAATATGATGATGATGCAACCATTTCTTCTATTGATGTCTTCTTCCTCTGTCTTTCTATCCCCCAATGGAGCGTAGGCCCTCAACCAACTCACGCCAAGTTGTTCTATCCTTCGCCATTGCATGGAGCTCTCCCCATGTCCTCCCCATCTTTCTAACTTCATTCTCCAGCTCTCTTCTCCATGTGTTTTTGGCCTTCCTCATAGAGAGTTCTAACATTCCAGGTGCCAATTCTGGAGGTTTTCCTAGCTGAGAGGAAGCACGTCAACGATCCAGACTCCTTACGGCTTTCTCCACACCGTGTCATACTTCTTCTATTTGAAAAGCCTCCCCTCATCTTGGTTGGCTGGGCTTTACTTGCTTCTCTTTTTGACTTATCCATGGTTGGTTGGTATTTGTGGCTATGGTTTTTACAAGATGAGGTAGCCAACCTCAAGCCCAACCCTACCCCTTAGTCGCCTCTTACGACATGCCTGGTAGTGTGCAGTGTCACTATTCTTTGCTTCCCGTGAGGGCCCCGGTGACATACGGGCGTCTGTTGATGTACTTACTGTTTATTGTTCCTCTGTAGTTCTCGGGAGCTTTCTATAGCCAGTACATTTGATTTTGTCATAGGTTTGTTGTAGCGCTCATGTATTCGTTACAAAGAATCCACTATAGTTCGTATTTCTTGCAGTATAGCTAAAACAGTTCTATATCAATAAATTGTTGACTCCTCGTGCGGGTTTCTGGTTAAGAAAAATAACAGAAAAGACCCACTGCCTTTCTAATAAGCATGTCGTAAGAGACGACTAATTAGGGATTATTTCTGCAAAGTCAGAGCTCATCTACCTAAGGAATCGGTAGTCTGCATACAAGCAGGCAGGGCTGTTCGAGCCAAGTTCAAGTTCTGCAGCCATATTGAAGTCCGACAATGGCCGAACAACCAGAACTTTCCGCCGGAGTTTACAGAGGTGAACGTCAAGCAGAAGAAGATAATTACGACATTCAGAGTAAGCTAACCGCTGCTCATCGAAACATGTCTCTAATGATACAATTAACAAGATACATATCACGCGTATCCAACAGCTGTAAGTTTGTATCATCTCATCTGTTATGTTATCACAATCGACGTTACTGCACTTTGAGCATTCTAATACGGGCTTAGTCTTCTGATGCAGCAGCCACTCCAAGGTACCTCTACTGATTGTTTTGTATGTTTGTGTTTTTGAAAAACAAATCAAAAGTTCGACCAGCTTCTTTAAAAAAAAACAAGAGCTTTAGGTTATAATTGTGACTGCTTTCTTGTGCCATCTTTGCTGGCTAAAATTTGGTTCTGGTGCCATATTTAATAGAGTAGTATCCCTATCTATTTATTGTAGTGTCCTTTCCCGCTTATCCACGGCTGGGCTTTTGGTTCTGCCTTGAGTTCTAAGGGTTCTTTCCCATCTGAGATTTCATCCAGTCGTTATTCACTGGTAGCTTATTTGTTTCTGATTGATCCCATGAGGAGTTACTTATAATGTCTCCTTTCTCTGCCCGAAAGGCGACATGGACGTGCTTTCCCTTGACTTACTCCCAGGTTTGCAACCATGTTACGTCACTATTTACTAGCCAAGTCTGTACAGTGTTGATGCTATCTGCTTTGTGCATGATTCTTCCCGCATGCGTTGGTGCAGTGCTCTTATCTGTATGTTTTACCTTTTATCTGTAACAGATTCATTCACAAGCTATCTGTGTGGAGCCTGTGGAGAGAGTAACAGAAATGCTTTCCGTAGAAAAGATAATTCCTTCATTGAGATCGCCAGTAACATTGCTCCCGTGAACGGTTTGGGCAAGACTGTGAGCAAAGTTCTCGACCTCCTAGTCGTCCCTAGGAAAGAAGTGAGCGAAGTACTGAGTGAAAATGAAGTCCCCCTACCGGGATTACCGATGTGAGTTTATCTTTTGTTTGTGACTGTGGTAATTGTGATTGGGTGGTGATGATGATGTTGGTAGTGTGGTGATGATGATGATGATGGTGTTAGTGGTGGTGTGATTATGATAGTGGTGATGATGATAATGTCGGTAATGGTGATGTGATGATGACGGGACTGATCTATTGATAGGTCATCAAATAATAGTATACTCAAACAAAAACTGTTTCATTTGACGATGAAGGTCATCAAAAAATAGAGCGTATTTCGTGGAAACAAAAATGATGACTCTCTCTTTTCATTATGCAGGTCATCAAATAATAGATCTTGTTTCATTAAACAAAAAACTAATGACTGTCTTTTTATTATGCATGTCATCAAATAATAGATCGTGTTTCACTGAAACAAAAACTCATAACTGTATTTTCATTATGCAGGTCATCAAATAATAGATCGTGTTTCACTGAAACAAAAAACTGATGACTGTCTTTTCATTATGCAGGTCATCAAATAATAGATCGTGTTTCACTGAAACAGAAACTCATAACTGTATTTTCATTATGCAGGTCATCAAATAATAGATCGTGTTTCACTGAAACAAAAACTCATAACTGTATTTTCATTATGCAGGTCATCAAATAATAGATCGTGTTTCACTGAAACAAAAACTCATAACTGTATTTTCATTATGCAGGTCATCAAATAATAGATCGTGTTTCTTGGAAACAAAATCTGATGACTGTCTTTTCATGAAAAAGTCAAAGTCCCTTGAATACGTCTTTATGCCTATTTGGCATGTATAGCCGGACCCATATTTTTAGATCTCGGTGGTTGATGTGATTAACATCACGCCGGCCACCTATACTTCCTAGGACTTTACCTGGTACCCATTTAAGGTTATGTCGACCTGGAAGCCATTGTCATTTCTTGTTGGGGAGGAGGGTGGGGGGGGGGGGTAGTCCAGCAGGACCCGAACCAGTTACCTTTGGATAAGCAGGCCAGCGTCTATCTACTACAAAAACGACAGCTCTCTTTAAAAACGATAAGGACCTTATAATTATGGATGGCACTGTCTCGGTTTCCGAACAGACATTGTTATTCGACCCAGCTGCCTACTTCTAATATGTCCAGATTTTAAATCTAACGGGAAGTCGAACTTATCAGTTTCACATTATCACAATCGGTATCGATAAAAAGAACGCTGCAGCTCTAAAGCCTTCATCAGCATGTAACACTAAAGAACAGGTAGACAGTTTCAAACAGGAAGGAATACACGAAATCACATATCAAAGAGGTATAAAAGTAAAGATTCCTTCTCATGTTATAAGGCGCATCGGGCATATGGAAAGAGCACCCATATTTTTACAGACCAATCAGCATTAGGTGAGTAATATGGTCATCATTACGCCGGCCGTCTTTACTTCTTTAGGACATACATCCTGATACCCATTTTAGGCTGGATCGTCCTGCGACGCCCCATACCATGATAAAAATCCACGCAGGCAGCAGTGGGTTTCGATAGCGGTATATTGGAATTACGAGTCGGACTCGCAACGCCTAAGCCACAGACGCCGCCATAATCACATATCTCTGAGTTAAAATCTCTCACAGAAAAATATTCCCACACGTCTTGACAGTAGAAACTCCGATGCACTTTTGTATTCTGTTTTTGCGTGTCTGCGCACGTGCGCACGCACTCACACATCCAGTACAGCCTAGGACAATGTCCATAAGAAAGCTGCTACAATAGTTTCTCTTATAATGTCTACAGATGCAGCTCAAAACCAGTGGACCCGAATGAAGGTACCAATTGCTCAGATCCTAACCTTAGTCGCTGTGAGATTTTTATCGACGACACAGGCCCTTTCAAGAAAACCATACTCAAAGTAAGTACATAACGTACCTGCTTTTATTTTTATTTTTTTTCCCCCGTTAAATAATGATTCAACATCATCAAGTGCATAGGTGATCATGCCTCTCCATAATCTGCAACTGCGTGTATCAGTTTGCGTGTTGACACTACCTCCATGCCATGACACCATGACACAAGGCTGGCAGGAATCTTCTCGAGGTGTCTTCCTCTGTCTCTTCAATAAAGTTTGTTCGTTCGTTCGTTTGTTCGTTCGTTCGTTTGTTCGTTCGTTCTCTTTCCATAAATCCTTCCAGCTGGTCACAATATGTTCTAGCTTCCTTCTTCTCATAACATGATTAAAACAAAATGACTGTCTTTTTCTGGTGTTTGTGAGACGTTTTCCGCGAGCCCTCTCATCCGGGTTTTTGCTTTCAGCTGTCCTAGGAATTCTAAGAATTCTTCTCTAAAACCTCATCTCTGAGGGCTGTATAATGCCCCACTTACTGGCCTCAGAAGTGCTTTCGGTTAGTGTATAATCTTGTCTTTAAGTGTAATTATCAATCAACATTTCTGCTCGATTGACAGTCTTTGTCTTAAAAAGAGCAACCTTTATCTTAACCGTATTTTCTCTTTCACAGACACTTCTTTATCTCAGTCATATTTTCTCTTTCACGGACACCTATTTATCTGAATTGTATTTTCTCTTTCACAGACCCGTTTTTATCTCAGTCAAATTTTATCTTTCACGGACACGTCTTTATCTCAGTCATATTTTCTTTCACAGACCCGTTTTTAGCTCAGTCATATTTCTCTTTCACGGACACGTCTTTATCTCAGACATATTTTCTTTCTTACTGACACGTCTTTCTCTTAATCACATTTTCTCTTTCATAGACACGTCTTTATCCCAATCAAATTTTATCTTTCACAGACACGCCTTTATCTTAATTATATTTGTTTTTCACTGACACGCCTTTATCCTAATTATATTTCTCTTTCACAGACACGCCTTTATCTCAATCATATTTTCTCTTTCACAGACACGCCTTTATCCTAATTATATTTCTCTTTCACAGACATGCCTTTATCTCAGTCATACTTTTCCTTTCACAGCCATGGCTTTATCTCATTCATACTTTTCTTTTTCACAGACACGCCTTTATCTCAGTCATTCTTTTCCTTTCACAGACACGCATTTTTTCCAGTCGTATTTTCTCTTTAGACAGAAACGCCTTTAGCTTAATCATACATTCTGGCAACCTTTTGTTTTTATACATTCTTCCAGCCGGCCCGACTTTATCTAAATCGTATATTATTTCAACAGACGTGCTTCCCTCTTAATCCTAAATTTGTTCAACATACTTGCCTCTGTCATTAGTCTTATATTTAGTAATCTGAAACTGTTGTATGGCAGGGCAGACCAGACCCTTTCGCTTAGTTAACATCTTGTCGAGGGTCAATGCTCTGACAGGCGGACAGACAGCGCACTGCTCTTCTGATCCAGCAGCCTGAGTTGTTCCAACATTTCGGTGTTACCTTTCTTTTGGAGTAAACAAGGGATCAGGAGAGACATGATCTCTACAATGTCTTCCAGACTTTGTGCTATGAAGATCTGTACGCTACTCGCATGACTCTCTATCCACGACTGACGGGCCGTGCTGCTGAC
This sequence comes from Candidula unifasciata, assembly GCA_905116865.2. Taxonomy (NCBI): domain Eukaryota; kingdom Metazoa; phylum Mollusca; class Gastropoda; order Stylommatophora; family Geomitridae; genus Candidula; species Candidula unifasciata. The sequence continues at coordinate 248,335 of CAJHNH020006312.1, read as the reverse complement.
GTCACCTGGTCGGGCTAACGATGTGTTAACACAGCGGTTCTGAAACAAGATATGAACTATTTTCGACAGTGGCCAGGGAAGACAACTTGAATATTACATTTTAAGTATCGACATGCCTTCTTTAATAATTTCACAATTTTTAGCCGAATTTTCTTAATTATTGCCGCGCCACCCCTGGCATACGCTCACGGCACCTCGGAGTGCCTCGGTACCCAGTTTAAGAACAGCTGCGTTAACGCGTCGTTAGCCTTATCCGGTGACGTCAGCAGCATGCCTTGTCAACTGGAGTCGGTCGTGCCCTATCTCAGAATATAGCGGTATCGTCTAGGAAGATGGCAAGATTCTAAGAGTATTTTTTTTTTTAAACAAACCTTCTTTCATCTTTAGCCATTGATGGCATCTAAAAGTCCAGACTTTCGTCTTGTTGTTTGCAACGAAAGAGCTGATAGATTGGCCGGTTATGCTTAAGTTGCAGAAAGCTGACCTGATAGGTAGGACCCCAGTTAGATAGGATCATTGGAGGATTTTTGAAACAGTGTGTCCACATCACTGCTAGGAATGTAACTATTAGGATTAACGTTGCTTCTTTTGTTTCAATTAGCCACGTTTAAGCTCTGACCAAGGAGCTAGACTCGTCCTAGTCAATATCGGTTATAATTACAGCAACAGATTGTGTTGCCGTTTCATTGTGTAATGTTTGGTGCTAGTATGTATGTCTTCCGTGTCTATCTGGCCCGGTCAGGTCGTGCCGGCCTCATTGTGCAGATTTAGCTTTGATTAATTCATGTGTTCCTTATTGTGCCATCCGCTGACGGTGTTACTGCCATTGATTGGTCTACCTCCTGAGTTGTTCCTGGTGATATTTCTGTACCAGTTCTTTGTGTTGTTTTAAAGTAAAGTAAAGGACCCTTTTCCGCGTCTTTAGGCGTATAGGGCGTATAGGACTAGACCTATTTTTTTATAGACCAATCGGCACAAGATGGGTGATGTTGTCAGCATCACGTCGGCCGCCTTTACTTCCCGGGACTGCACCCGGTACCCACTCAAGGCTGGGTCGACCTGAAAGCCAAGGTCATTTTTGAAAAAAGTCCGGCTCCGCCAGGGATCGAACCCACGACCTTCTGATCCGCTGCGAGCGTCTAGCCGTTCCGCCATGGGGACCCCCTTGTGTTGTTTTAGTAACTGTAATCGCTGTTGTTCCGCAGTTAGGTCCTCTGGTGCTATCACGATCTGGATCAAACTTCTTCAACGTTGTCGATATGTCTTCTTTGTCCATTTCGCCATACGAGAAGTTCTAGGCCGTCATCCTTTTGCCTGCTTAGAGTTTTTCTTGTTTGTATCGGGACAACCACGCAAGTCTGACAGCTCTCCCGCCTCATGTACTTTCATATTTAAGGAGTCACTTATATCCTGTGCCTATCCTCGTGTCAGTCAGCCCCTGCCCCTCCTTCCTGGTACCATGCCTTCTGATATACAATTTTTCCAATCCTTTGTGGCACTTGAAATGTCCAAAATATTTCAGCTTCCGAGACAGGATGCTGCTTATTAGCCAATCTTCTTTCATGTTCAGATTTTTCAAGATGTCAGTATCCTCTTCTTTGTCCAAGATATTCTGAAAATCTTTCTATAGCATTTCAGCTCAAAATGTCCTATTCTCTTTCTTAAGGATTGGGAGATAGTCCACGACGCCCATCCATATGAGTTTCTTGGGTTAGTAATGTGGTAGTTTCCCCTTGCTTTCCACATCGACATGGCTTTGGACTATGTACTCAGCCTTCAGCAACCTTTTCGATTGCTAGGGCAAGTGAGTGCCCTCGAAAACAAATAGCAATTGAAAAACAATAAACAGTGAAATTCGCTTAAGAAGAATAAAGTTGTGATTCTTGAAGAGATGTTTTATTTTAGTTCTGGATGGACACGAGTACTGATAGCACGAATTCTTGATTGTTTCTTCTTTTGGAATTCGTGTTAATGAGTTTTCACTGTTTAGCGGCCCAATTCAAGACTTCGTCTTCTTAAAGCCTATGCTGTGTGGCGTTGGTAGTCATGTCTATCTACAACCTTCTGTCTCGCGTACTTTCAGTCAATCTGACACAGATGATCTTCCATAGTCCATGCCGTGTGGCGTTGGTAGTCACGTCTATCTACAACCTTCTGTCTCGCGTACTTTCAGTCAATCTGACACAGATGATCTTCAATGCCTTAATGTCAGACTGTCCAGCATCTTTTCTCTCGGTCTCCCTCTGCTTCTCCTCTCTTCCAGCTTTCCTACTGTCACGATGAACTCCAGTTTTCTCCTTCTAATATTTCCCTCCACGACATTTTTAAGCTTTTCTTGCAAAATCTATATTCATTTTATTCTTACAGAGGATTGCCTAGGTGACACCTGGTTACATTAGTATGGAGGCTCTTTGCTGGATGTTAAGGAGAGAGGCTGAGCTATATTAAGCTTGTCCTGAATGCAACTGACCAGACTGCAAGAACAGCATGTTAAAAGTGGTGTGGCCAGATAAATGCACAATGCAGGAAGCCAAAGAAGAATAAGAGACCAAAACAGAACTGATGTCGTCAGCCTCTACAAGCTACGGAAGTTGTCAAGGAGGCAATCCGAGCACTTATGAACTGAACAGTTCGATTTGCAATGATTATAATCTGTCGACTAACTAACAAACTAACTGACTGACTAGCTGACTGACTGACTAACTGAATGCTGTGATGTCGAATCTTTACTCAGATAAACCCATATTCTATGACCTACTTCTCCTCCCTACGGTATTCTTGCCTTTATTCTTCACAAGCAATGGAATGTTTTCTTTGTGTATTTTCTAACAGACAAGCAATGCCGGGAAAATGAAGTGTATTCTCTTGACGCCAGCGAAGATCGCGAATGCTTTGACAAACCAGCTGTCGTAAAGGGCTGTGAACACCCGCGTCGTGAAGGCTGCAGGTGCATAGAGGATTACAGAAGGCTCAACGGTATTTGTGTGCCCGAATCCAGGTGTGGCATCAATGTGGAGACTTACGACGTTTTGCCTCAGTACCTTCCAGTAAGTGTTACGGTGTAACTTCTAGGCTCCCATCTTTGTTAGTTTTGAAATACTGGGTCCAGTTCCGAAAATGTTTGAGACATTGCACACATTTATACTCACAAAGGGAAAAAACAAAACACACAAATATGGAATTATCCACCTAAAGTGCTAGACTGCCTTTAAGTGTGGATATATCGCACAAAAAAGTGGGAACATTGACCCCCAAATACTTGGCTCCCATCACACCAGCGGGGTAATATTGATCCCAAAATCTTTGTATTCCATAGCAAAAAGCCTGAAAATATTGACCCCAAAATCATTGTATTCCATCGTGGAAATATTGACTCCAAAATACTTGGGTTCTACTGGAAAAAGCCTGAAAATATTGACCCCAAAATCTTTGTATTCCACCGTGGAAATATTGACTCCAAAATACTTGGGTTCTACTGCAAACAGCCTGAAAATATTGACCCCCCTAAAAAAAGCAAGGAAATATGGGCGACAGCCCTTGTTATTCGTTGTAAAAACAAACAAGGTTTTGGAATCGAATCCACATCAGAGTTAAAAGCGAGTATCTCATCGACTGCGCTAACGCGGCCCCTTTTTGTAGAATTATGGAAGGACGTAACTATTAAAGAATAGAAAACACATCGGCAAATAGACAGCTACTGTGGAACCTACGGTCTCTGACTCGTGTTTACAGATCCCTTGTATGAACCGATTTACTTTATTTAACGATCTCAATTCTCGCAGGTAGGTCACTCGGCCATGATTGCAGGCTGCCGAGAGGCAGTGAACTGTACTGAGGACGAAACTGGAACTATTTCTGCTGAAGTTGTCGCTGTTAGCATCCCAGAGAATGCGCACTGTGACACAAATGACGTTAAATGCGACGCTGGTTTTCAATGGTCCGCCGATCGTTCCAAGTGCATCAGTAAGATATTTGTTATGTGTTATAAAGTTCTTATTAGTAACATATTCGTTATAATTTGATACGTGTGATAATGTTCCCCTCGTTACCATATTTGTGTGAAAAAATAATGTCCTTAGTAAAATATTCGTTATTATAAGGTATTTATTTTAATGTTCTCATCAGTAACATATCTGTCATCTTATCATATGTGTTATAATGTTCTTATCAGTAACATATTTGTTATCATATCATGTGTGTTATAATCTTCTCCCTAGTAATATTTTTGTTATCATATCATATGTGTTATAATGTTTTCATCAGTAACATATTAGTTATCATATCATATGTGTTTTAATCTTCTCACCAGTAGTGTATATGTTATCATATCATATGTGTTTTAATGTTCTGATCAGTAACATGTACGTAATACAGTTTCTAATATAAGATATTAGTAATAGTATTATAATAAGTACAATGTGTATTTTTTACATTCTGTGGATGTAATGGACCATACGTGTCCTACAGGAGTTGCTTTGGCCTAGCGGTTAAAAGCTTGCGTGCGGATCAGAAGATCGTGGGTTCACTCCCTAGCGGAGCTGGACTTTTTTCAGAAATGACCATGACTCCCATGTCGACCCTTCCTTGGGTGGGTACGGGGTGCAGTCATGGGAAGCACATCACCCATCTAGTGACCGTTTTTGTTGTTGTTGTTGTGATAATGGTGGTGGTTGTGGTTGCAGTAGTACTGGTACTGGATGGGAGATGTGGTAGCTGTTACACTGGCTACATTTACTTCTTTGTACAGGTTAATGCTACCTATTTCAGTGCCGATTGGTCTATAAAATATAGGTCTATCCCTATATGCCCTTTCACCTAAAGGTGTGGAAAAAAGACCTTTACTTACTTTTTTTTAAACTTACATATGGGACCTTGTTTTAAATAACTGAAGCAAACATTCAAGACATTTCTGCAACTTCCCGGCTGTGTTCTGGAACCCCATGGGGGTAAGGGGTGGGGGGGGGGGGAGAGAGGTATAGACCCCATAACCTTTTACAGCATGTCATAAAATGTGACTGCTTAAGGATGTTTCCTTCGAAACCGGTGTGCATCTGCCTGATCGGCGACAAAGTTTTACAATGTCTGCACTGAAAGCTAATAGTATAGTCTGGTAGTCTTAGTGTCAGCTTCATAGCTAACGGGTCCCCCCCCCCCCCCCCCCAATCGTTGCTCTGCTCCTGTGGTAACGAAAAACACACAGAATATTTATCACAGTCCCTTGTGGAAAGATTGACAGACTGCTGTCTCAGCATATTTAGCATACACACGCATTAAAAGCATACAGAAGCCATCTGAAGTGCCAACACACGCAGTCCAAAAGCTTCTGCACTGAAAGCTGCTTCATAATGGTAATGACAGAACCGATCAGCTGGCAAGTAAGGCACCAGTGCAAATACGAAGGAGCACGGACAGAGCTGACATCATCAACGCTGTACTTACTAGATTCAGGGATAATAACGAATCTGTGACGCTAACACGACTGCGTGACTGATGAGTAAAGCTTAGTGAAGCACCACTATGTTGTCTTCGAGGTAAAGACAGGGGATATTATGACAAAATCCTCATGGAAACAATAAGTAGAGGTACTTTGGAGTGGCTGCTGCAACGCAGGACTGAGAACGCATGAGGATGCCCAGTTAGCAAAGACGTCGATTGCAATAACAAAATATAACTTCAGAAACATTATCACAGTACAACGTAATCTGGCGAGTCCAAGTAGGTGTACTGCATTGTAGTTACAGTTAATATTGACTGACACGTTAAATCCACAGAGAAACCAAATGAATGCCCGGAGGGCTTTAAGTCTGAGGGCAAACAGTGTACCCTTGCCTCTCCTGAGAAGGTCGCTTGGCCACAGGCAGTAGATTTTTGCAACAGAAAAAATTCAGATCTCATAAATATTGATGGACCAGAGGATGAGGCGAAAGTCAAAAACTTCCTCACAGAGCTGGGCCTTGGTAAGCGGAACTGTTGTATTTGTTTTGTCTTTCAATTTGCAGATTTGTATTTCCTTCAGAAATGGCACTGGTTCCCAGTCGACTTAGCCTTAAACGGGTACTAATTAAAGTCGGCTAAGCCTTAAACGGGTACTAGTTAACGTCGACTTAGCCTTAAACAGGTACTAGTTAAAGTCGGCATGTTGACTACTTCACCCGCCTAGTGTCTGTAACGCTGTATAAAACTGGCTGTCACCCAATAATAAAAATAAATGATTAGGAATTCGAAAATGTCACAAACTTTGAATATCGAGGCTTTATAATAAATAGCAGTGGAGACCGTTTGACAGAAATCAAAAGGAGAATGGAGGGCTTTAAGTCTTCTAGCAATGCAAAGATTGAACAGCCTTAAAAAGTCTATGGTTAGTCACTAGCAAGAAAATTAAAATTATAATTTTGAGAGAATGCATCTTTCCTGTAGCGACATACGAATGTGAGCCGTGGACTATCTCCCAGTCTTTGAGAAGGAAAAAGGAGGCTTTGGGGCTAAAGTGCTATACAAAGATTCTCAGAATATCATGGAGAAAGAAGTTGAGAAATACTGACATTTTAAAAGATCTGAACATCAAAAAATATTGGCTAATAAACAGTATCTTGTCTCGAAAGTTGAAATATTGTTGACATATCAAGCGCTATAGCGGATTTGAAAACATAATAGAAGAAGGCCTGGTATCGGGAAGGAGAAGCAGGGGCCGACCAGCACAAAGATGGGCACAGGATATAAGTGACTCCTTAAATATTAAAGTTACGTAGCAGGAGAGCTGGCGAGAGACTAAGTTTCTTTCAGGCAGACCGGGATGACAGCGATGTTCTGCAAAAGACTTGCCACATGATGATGATGAGCCTTGCAGGCCAAATTCGCCTGAAGATGCGCAAAAGGGCTTACTTTTACTTTGATCTGTTTTAAAATGTAAAGTTGACTAGGGAAGGTTGGCTATATAAAATAGCTTAGCAATACACGTTCCCAAAAGCCCTCAAAGGGACGCAGGCAGTGTTGAGGCAGACCCAAATACTCCCCAGGCGAGATAATGGGCGAGCCGGTTGCTGGTGAATCGCGTTCATTGCATAGCATTGTATGCAGTTTGACGCGTTGCAACGAATCCACAAACTTGACAGCGCTAGGTAAACGGCTAGACCACTTTGCTATCTATATCTTCTTCTTAATCTGTTTTACTACGATATACGGTGGCTGCTTAGTCTCGAGGCATGGTCACCGCCTCGAATGCTTGAGGCCCCTGGTTCAATCCCCTGTGAGGGCAGGGATTTTTCCACGCGGACGTCTAGTAATTTCCCCTGGTCTCTGGGTAATGAGATCGGAGGCCTGTGGGCATTGGTGCGAACGTAAAAAAAATCCCCTGGCAGTTGGAAATCGAAAAGAGTAGCATAACGACGCTCCACGGGTAAATTTTAGTGTTAAAAATGTACCCAAAGTATTTAAGGATCCTCGCTGGTGCTACAGAGCCTGTGCACTGTGCTTAGCTTCTTCTGACTCAGACTTGGGTTAGAAGAAGAACAGAGCACTTATAGGTTACTACCCTTGTGCCATGATGTTGATCTGTTGTTCAAAATCTCAAACTTGCCTACTCGGATTCATTATTTCCTAACCCCTTTTATGCATTTGACGTCTTTCTTCTTCTTCTCTTCCACCTTGTACCTCATCGAAGTGTCGGGGGGAGATGTAATGTTCGTTGATGAGCTCTGTCAAGAGCACTATTAAGACTGATGTTCATTTCTGTAAGGCTGTTCTTAATGCCATCACTCCATCTTTTCCGAGGTCTTCCACTCGCTTTATACCCGTTGTAATGTTTTAGTGTGGCTCGCTGTGGCAGATAGTACCAGGGCATTCTTGTTAGGTGTCCAAACCATTTCATTTGTTGTTCTTTGATGACCTGTAAGACTGGCTTTATTCCTAGCATTCGTCTGATTTCATGATTTTGTATTCTGTCTTTCCTTGAAACTCCTGCAGCTCTTCTAAGGCATTTCATCTCTGTTGTCACAATTTTACGTTCATTGGAGGATGTAAGTGTCCACGTTTGGCACTGATAGCATAGTATTGGCCAAAAAATAGTTCTGATAAGATTCACTTTGACGTCTTTAACCTGCTTAATTCAGTTTAGTATTTGCTAATTTCCGCTATGAGTTGCTGGTATGGTTTTGTAATCTCTGTTTCTTAATCCCTATTTTGTCTTCTATGTTTTTTTTAAATTTGCCTACTTGTACTCTTTATTACCTAATTCTCATTATGCATTTAATATTTTCAGAGTGTGTCATTATCAGTGGGTCAGTAAAACTAGAAAGTAGCGATGAAACAAGTGGTAGCAGGAACAATGCAGATGTGA
>CAJHNH020006312.1:182500-237500 GCA_905116865.2 Candidula unifasciata | reverse complement strand
AGAAATAAACAATTGACTATAGTCTTAAGTGAAAGAAACAAACAATTGACTATAGTCTTAAGTGAAAGAAACAAACAATTGACTGTAGTGTTAAGTGAAAGAAATAAACAATTGACTATAGTCTTAAGTGAAAGAAACAAACAATTGACTATAGTGATAAGTGAAAGCTGTGATTACTACGTGCATATAATCCCTATCAGGAAATACAACCGATGCTGAGGATCTGGCGCCCTGTAGGGGCACCGAATTCTTCGGCAAGGACGGCCGCCCTCATGTTTACCTCGGCGAGACTACGGTAAAGTGTTCTGTTGTCTTTCCGTCTTGCTTCTTTAGCTTTTTTTTTTTTTTAGTCCTTTAAGGTTTTGTTGACCCCTTCCTTCCCCCCCCCCCCCCCCCCCGCCCTCCCCCAGTAAATATTGACACGAAAACTGTAACTATTTGCTGTGTTATAGGAATGCAAAATAAATTAAAGATACCCCTGAGGTTGCCAGTTTTATTTAGCATACGCTGACCAAAATGTAAATATAATAAGACACCAGATGTGATATTTGAGACAAGAGAGCAGTAGTCAGCAGCACACTACAGCATTGCTAGAGAGCTAAGACACTACGGTACTTCTGCTATTGTCTAGTAATAATAATTATCGAGGCCCCATGCTCCCACCCTCCCCCCCCCCCTCTATTGTTTTCCAGTCACAGTTTGTGCTGCAGTAAGTACTCCGTTGACAAATATACGTTAGTGGAAACTTTCCACTGTACTGCTGCCCGACTTTTGCAGTCCCTAATTTATAGCTGATTTATGCTTGTTATGAGGGCAGTAGGTCAAATCTCTCACCCACACTAACTAAATAACACTAACACTAAATATTTAAATGTAGAAACGATAACAGATGACTGAAACATGTCTTTGCTTGTGTAAGTGTTGTAACTATAAAAGATAACTGATACATGTCTTTACTTGTGTAAGTGTTGAAACTATAAAAGATAACTGATTCACATTTTAACTTGTGTATAAATAAAAATTAAGGTACTTTTTTTCCACGCCATTTGTATAAAGCAATCGGCACTTGGTGGGTGATGCGGTCAGCATGACGTCAGCCGCCTTTACGTTTTAGGACTTTACATGAAACCCATATAAGGCAGGGTCCACAGGGGAGTCAAGGTCACTTTTGAAACAAGTCCGGCTTCGTCAGGTCACAAACCCATGACCTTTCGATCCATAGTCGACCGTCTAGGAGTTACACCATTGCGTCTGCCTCTGTACTTGACAGGACAATAAAACGATTGAAAATGCCTATGCGTGTCTACAGCTGTGGTTTCTGTGACGATTGTTACGAATACCTTGGACAGCCAGAGCAACTAACAACGATTGTTTGAAAGAAGCTAATGAAAGTTGATCTCTATACACAACAATAAGAAAGAGACAAACACTGTTCTTTGGCCACGTAATGAGAAGAGAGACACCGAAGAACATCGTGACAACTGGAAATATCAGTGGCAAAAAGAGGTAGAGGCAGACCTAGAGAGATGATGCTGGATGGGCTAAAACGATGGCATGGAGGGATATCATAAAGAGAGCTGTTCCGGGCAATCTGGTAATCTGGTAATCCTAGTTTCAGCTTTATAGCAAATGGGTCACCCCATAGTTGCTCCGCTCCTGTGCCAACGAAAAACACACGTAGCTCACAGTGTCACGCCATGCACTCAACTCAGAAGCTGGGCGACGAAACTATATCCTTCCAGTCTACAAATGGAGCAAAAATGCAACGGCCACCGCCTGGCTGAAGCAAATTTGCCACGGCAAAAAAAAAAAGTGGCCGTGCCTAGCGTCCATTTTGACCTGAAGCATTATATGAGGGTGGTTAATAAACGGTCACCCCAGCAGTACCCTCTCATTTAGCTTGGGAAGGGATATAGGACATCACATCCACCAGCCGTCGTCGTCCCTACAACGACCTGACTGCCTTCGTTAACGACTGTTCACCAAACAGCCATGCAACCACGGATCAGGATCTGTGGAGACGCATGAGCGCCTATGCCAGTGGGCAGGGCACATGATAATGATGATGTCCTCACCTATGTAAATATTATAACAATAACCATTGAAGATGACTAACACATGCATTGACGTGTGTGAAACACAACAGAGCTCAGAGTGTACTAAGTGTGGCAGAGTACTGGGAGTGAAGTGTGTACCTGCTGATAGCAGCGCTGCATCTGCTGAACTGGAACCCTGGAGCTGTTCAAAAGATAGCTTTGGAGCTAAACGAGAATGTCTCAGTGGCAACTGTGCCGAGGTGAATGTCACAGTCAGATGTGAACGAGGTAAGTGACTGAGCTGTAAACAAAGCTAGCTTTTCTTCCACATGTCACTTATGTCATCATCATCATCATTATCAATCAGCAGGTCCTTTACAGAACGTCGCTTTTGTCACGGCATGCCTGGGAGACTCTCTTTCTCTAACCAATTTCCCAGCCCTATGTGCTTTCAGAGCCAGTGACGTTTAACATGGCCACAGTACCTCATCTTTCGGGACAAGATGCTGTTTATGAGCCAATTATCCCCGATGCTCATATCATGTAGGATATCAGCGTTTTTCCTATTCTTAGTCCACAGTGTTCTAAGGATTTTAGTGGCGTTTCCGTTCAAAAGCAGCATCAGTTAGACACTAATATATTGCTATTCGTTTCTTTTGAGTTATTTCGTTTTCCTAGTGGTGTAAAAGCCTCTGTTGCTTTCGTCTTTCATATATTTTAACTAACCACTCTGCTTTTCTTTGGGACAGCATCATTACTCTCTTAGTTTTCTTTAAATCTGTCCAAAGTATTGTATTCGTCTATAAAATCGCATCGCTACCGCTTCCAAATAATTTTCCTCTAATCGTCCAACTGTCCATGATTTACTTCCATACATTATGATAGGACTCATGCGGTCACCATTATCTTGTGGTAAGACTGCGCGTCGTTGGGTCGCCATTTGCTGTCTTATCAGCTGCTTCTACTTTTAAGGGTCAGATGCAGTGGACTTCTTGGTTTGGCTTTACTTTTAGACGAGGGATCAACATCATGGCACAAGGGTAGTAACCCATAAATGCCCCGTTCTACTGTTGACTCATGCCTGAGTCCAAAGAATCTTAGCGCAGTGCACGAAAACAGCAGTAGCACCAGCGAAGATCCTGAAATATTTTAGGTAGATTTTAAACTCAAAATTTTGCCCAGGCAGCGCCTTTATGCTACTCTTGTTTGATTCCCAACTGCCAAGAAATTTTTTTACGTGCGCAACAATACACACGAGGTCCGATCTTACTACCCAGAGGCCTGAGGTGATTTCTAGAAGTTTACGTCCCAGCTTTCACCAGGGCTTGAACTCGCTGCCTAAGGCTTAAATCTTCTCCTGTTCTTGTGTATTAAGACCTGTAGTATTGTTTCTGAGAGGCCTTTTGATCTAATTACATGCCCTAACCATTACATTTTCTGCCTTTTCAATGTGTTAAAAGAGGTTCATAGTTGCCAGTGTGCTGGGTATTTGTACGACAAACATCGTCATTTATTATGTACCAGAACTTTTGCTGTAAGATCTCATTTCTAATGCTTGTATCTTCTTCTCGAGTTCAGCTGTTATGGTCAGTCTTTTCCCCGTGTGGGTTGCATGACCCCATTGGGGGGAAGAACAAGAATAGACCCCCCCCCCCCTTTTTTTTTAAAACCTCCAGAACAAGCATGTCGTAGAAGTCGACTAAGGAAGGGGGTTGGCATTTTTCGAAGTCGGAGTGCATCTGCCTTAGAAGCAAGTACAAACAAGTCTGATTAATGATGCGTACGAAACACTCAAGTTTTGTAATATGACTAAAGTCCGGAGCTGGACGAACAGCCAGAACTTTCCACAGAAGTTACAGCAGCTGATCGCGTTAAAGAAGAAAAAAGTCCACATCTCACAGCCTTGTGAAAACGTACTAATCACTAGCGCTGTGAGCAGTCGTAACTAATTTTTACATGAAATGATTGGATCACCGCAATATTTCCTTCGTATGTTTTAAATGTCGGCGCTGTGGCTAAGTCAATGCGAACTCTTCGCAATGCGGGATGCCGGGTTCGATCCCAGCTGCGGGCCATGCGCCTTGCGTTGGTTTCGAAAGTGGTATCAAGAAAGCCGACCGTCCTTAGGGCAATGGCAAAACTACTGGACGTAAATTTGCCTAGAAAACCCACACAACAGCCAGGGGCTATTGGGGTTAGTTCTGCAGCGTCCTGTAAAGGATACGCAACTGACCTTTAATGTTTTACATAGCTCTTGAAAATTCGCTTTCTTTCCTCACTGAAGGCAGCAAATTCTTCTTTTCCTTCAGCATTCATAACCCTTGAGGTTTAACATTGCCATCACCACCCACCTTAAGTCATCTATCAGGTCGGTCTTCTGTTTGCAGTTGGTGACACCTAGTGTTTGTATGTCTGTCTTTATAGTGCCTCCCCATCGTCTTCTTGGTCTGCCTTGTGGTCTACGAACATTCAAATCCCTTCTGTACACAGTTTTTGCCCCTCTGTCATCTGACATTCTCTCAATATGCTCAAGCCATTTCAGTAGAGTATCTATTCATCTGTCTATCTATTTATTTATTTCTTTATCCCACCAGGACATAAAACAAGCGATAAACACCCGATGACACAAAGTGTCATCATATGGATAAGGATCACACGTGGAGAGGTCCCAGAAACAGCGTTCAGCCATTAGACCATATTTATGGCCGGGCTATATTGCGGCCACTGGCAAGAGCCAGAGTATGGCTTCAAATAATGAAAAATTGCATCCCATAAGGAATGACGAGATATGAACTTTTATTTTGTATACAGTCTGTTATCCCTAGTGATGCCAGTGATCAGTGAAGGTTCAAACAGATTATTCACACAGTATGTTGGAATAATGAAAATATGCTTATAACACCTATGTTACGAAGACCGATGACCTTACAGTATACCTTATAATTTAGCAAAGCAATGCCTTTTTTCCTTCCTTAGATGCGGATGAATGTAAAACTGGTCGCCATAACTGTCCCACGGATTCACTGTGCGTCAATACACATGGCAGTTACCTGTGTGTATGCAGCAAAATCAGGCCACTTTATATTAATGGACAGTGCACAGGTAAGTTACATCGATGATTTGTTTGTGTGTCTCATTGTTTCTTCTTCGCCTCATTGCTCTTCTTCTTCTTCTTCTTCTTCTTCTTCTTCTTCTTCTTCTTCTTCTTCTTCTTCTTCTTCTTCTTCTTCTTCTTCTTCTTCTTTTTCTTTCACGCCTCTTTTTAATCTGCCGTCCATCAAAAAGCTTTCTTTGTCAAATTACCAAGAGGCATTCTGCAGTCATGCACAAGACATCTCATTCTTCTTCCTCTAAAAACAATTGCCAATGATGAACATTTCTCTCCTGGTTTTTTTTTTTTTTTTTTTTCGTTTTTTTTCCCTTGAATTTTTTCTGATCAAGGAAGCCGCCTTGGTCTAGCGACTTCACTAGACGCTCGCCTGCGGATTGGAAGGTCGTGGGTTCGGTTCCTGAAGCGGGCCGGACTTTTTTTTAATGACCCTGGCTCCGAGGTCGACCCAGCCTTGAGTGGGTACCAGGTGCAATCCTGGGAAGTAAAGGCGGCTAGAGGGACGCCTACCACATCACCCACTAAGTTCCGTTTGGTCTATAAAATATAGATCTAGCCCTATATACCCAGTACGCCTGAAAGGTGTAGGAAAGTGTCCTTCACGTTTTTACTTTGTTCCACCAAAATATTCGCGGGATTCAACATCTATCTTTAACGGATTCGAAGGTTATGGGTTCGTGTACTAGCGGGGCGGTTAATGTCTTTTGCGCCCAGGTCAAACCAGCTTTTAGTGAGTACTAGGTAAATTCCTTGGAAGTAATTGGTGCTGGTGTTATTTTGACCTTTTCACCCACCGAGTGTCTTCTTCTTCTTCTTCTTCTTCGATCCTTCTGTCAGAAAACTTACACCACGAGGCCGGTAGCCTTTATGAAAGCTATCGTGCAATCCATATCCTCTTGTGTACCATACAGTTTTGTCTTCAGTATGGTTGGAACAGGCCAGATTGCGTCTCTGTTGTCAGCATACAGTTGACAGTGTTGGAGCACATGCTCAGCATTTTCGGGTGCCACGCTGCAGGGACACGTCTGCGTATTTCCTACACTGAAGAATTTGAACATATGTTGACGAAATCTGTTGTGCCCTGTCCTTAGTCTGAATATAATACACTGTCCCTCTCTAGAGAGGCGATGAAGTGAGTCTTGGGGAGAAAATCTGGTGTGGGTATCCAGCCACCTTTCTTGGATACTAGCTTGTATTAGTGTTTTCATCTCTTGGTGGGTTAAGTCGCTATTTGGTTGTACCATGTCACTGCCGCTTCTGGTCAATCCCGCAATCTGTCCGAGTGTCGATTGGTCTATAAAAAACGGGTCTAGAGCTAAATTCCCTGGTATGCATGAAGGCATGGGAAAAGGTCCTTTTACATGTTTAATCAACCTGCAAAGTATTAGGTTTTATTCGCTTGATTAAACGCCCATAAAGAAATAAAGGGATATATATCTTAGAACATCCAATGTATGCCTGTATGTATGTGTGTATGCCTGTATGTATGTTTGCATGTATGTGTGTTTGTATGTATGCCTGTATGTTTGCCTGCATGTATGCCTGTATGTATGCCTGTATGTATGCCTGTATGTATGCCTGTATGTATGCCTGTATGTATGCCTGTATGTAATGTATGCATGCATGCATGTATATGTGTGTGTAAGTGAGTGGGTGAGCGTGTGTGTATGTATGTATATGGGTGTGTGTGTATATTCACGCGCGGGTTTTTGCATGCACTTTACAACTCATGCTTTTGTGTTCTTTTATAATATTCATAATATGCATATCATCATATGATCATAACAGGCTTTATTAGTAAAATACAACTGCTGTGCGAAAGATGGTTGACTGGAAGGGCCGAATGTAAGACGGGCCTGCGTGCCCAATTTGTGACCCTTTGAAAATAAAGTTCGTTCATGTCAAATGTGCATGATATATTCTTCTCTTGTGGGACTCCAAGCATCTATCCCTCCAGATGTTTGCTGGTCCATCCGTACGCTTCACACAGTAAAGACCCTTTTGCACGCCTCCAGATGTTTGCTGGTCCATCCGTACGCTTCACACAGTAAAGAACCTTTTGCACACCTCCAGGCATCTTGAGCATTCAGGCCCAGACCTATATTTTACAGACCAATCGGTATTTGATGGTTGATATGGTCAACTCCACGTCAGCCGCCTTTACTTCCCAAGACGTCACGTGGTACCGTTTAAGGCTGGATCGACCTGGGAGAAAAGGTCATTGCGATACCGGGCAGACCCATGAAGAGGAGGCGTCCGTCCGTCAGTCCTCTCATCCCTACCGGACAGCCACCTGACAGTTTGACCGCACTGACCTTACAATCTCAGCCTGGACGGCAATCCTACAGGGAAAATCTCCGATACCCCGTTTAACCGCCAGAGAAGTTGTAATTAGGACACCCGTACCGGACACCCCAGTCGAATGTACACAGCACTGACAGTGCGGGTAGGAAGGTGTAGAAATTTGCTGGAGAGACGGAGCGTCTGTAGGTATGTCCGGTATGCTGCGATGTCGATTCTAAACACTGTAATCAGTAACTATCATACTCCTGTATCCTCATCTTCTTGACATCCTTGTTTGCCGCCTCAGGTATCGAGGAACATAGACGGTTCTGCTTCTTGTTCGGCTAGCTACCTGGACAATAGACACTCGAGATGTTGTAGAGTTTCTTTGATGTTATCTTTCCATCGTTGTCTTGGTCTACCTCGAGCAGGAAGTTATTCCACTCGTTTGTTATGTGTCTTAGATTGTATGGCGCCACAAGGATATTCTATTTATGTAGGCAAACCATTTGATGTGTTGTCTTTGTAGGTTATTTAGAACTGGTTCTTAGCCGAATATTTTTTTCTCTATTTAACCTATTTTCTGATTTTTATCTCTTCTGATGACTCCTGCACCCCTTCTCCGACATCTTATTTCTGTGTTTACTAATTTTCTTGTTGCTGTAATAGTATACTACCCCAAACAGGGGAAATCCACAGGTCATGGGACAGTCTAATATTTCACGGATGGGTAGATAGGCTGCATGCAGTCATGGGACCTAGGCTGCCTGCAGTCGTGGGACCCTAGGCTGCACTCTCTCGTGGGACGTAGGTGGGTTAGGGTTAGGGCCAGTTCTAGATGTTTTTGGGTTGTTAAAGGCATCAGAAAGCCGGGAAACCCAGTCTTACAACCCTCTAAAATGCTGGACTGTCCTGTAACGTCATCTGGAGGTAGGATATTAATGAAGCATCGTTTTCTTTTAAGGTTTGTCTTCGGTGGCCATGTCTGCCATTGGTAGAATAGAAAGGAAGGTGGATATACTTTGTGTCAGACGTGTACATGTGCTGTTTAGAATCTTCTCAGAATCTCCTTGTAAAAAATTCAACGATATTGATGTTCTCATCTTGTTTTCAAAGAGGGGATCTCCGTAGCGTAGTAGTCAAGCTGTTTGCCTCGCGCTATGAAGGTCGTGTGTTCGTGTCACGGCGGCGCCACTCATTTCATGAGGGCAATTTTTTAAGGAGATCCCTGGTGATCGTCACCGGAGCTACGGATGTCGTGCTCTGTGCAACGCTTTTGACAGGAAGCTAGATGTTTTGCGGAGAGATGCCGAGGTACATAAAACGAAACCCGGTGCAATGAAGTCGATCCTCTCACCTTTGCCTCTACCTTTTTCTCATCTTGTTTTCAGAGGCTCTTACCTGTAGTATGCATGGAACCCAAGAAAAAGATGGGTACAGCTACGATCTTACCAACTTCGGGGCTACAACAGGTTTCTTTCCCTACGACTGCACTTTCAAACTGGTGGCTCCATGTCCTGGTTCGGTTGCCTGTAAGTATAACACAATTAGGACAGTTTAATTATTGTATTCATTTGTAATTATTTGTGATATAGATATTGCATCTCCAACCGAACGAGGGACTGCGTGGTCTCGAGGCATGGTGTCTGCCTCGAGTGCTAGAGGTAAGGGCTGGGGTTTGTTCGCGTAGAATTAGACTTCTAGTAATTCCCCCTGGTCTATGGGTAGTGAGATCGGACGTCTGTGTGCATTGTTGCCTACGTAAAAATCCTTTGGCAGTTGGAAATTAAAAAGAGTAGCCTAACGGCGCAGCCCGGGTAAAATTTGAAGTTAAAAATCTACCCAAAGTACTTCTGGATATTCGCCGGGGCTACAGAGCCTGTGCACAGTAATGAGCTTCTTCGGATACTCAGTTAGACGAAGAACGGAGCACTTATGGGTTACTACCCGTGGCCCAGATGTTGATCCGTTGTTCAGAACCTCAAAACCTCAAACCTAACGAATTAATTTTGCTTTTTTCGAATCAAGAAAACATAAATAAAAGATTGCACAATGTATTGCCTGGCAGATGTCGCTGTATCGCGTCAGGTGCAAACTACAGTAACAAACAATGTGAAGCAAAGAAGCGAATCCTTTACAACTGAAGTACAATTTCGGCCACTCTCAAACAGCACTGTTTGGTTTACCGGAGCAAACACAGGCTCTCTATCATGTCTGTTTGTTTACAAAGTTCTGGACAGAGATAAACAATGATGGCGGCTTCAAGAAGTTTTAGCACTCTGCCAGTCTGTGATATACATTTGGCATGATACAGCGAAATATACAAGGCAATAGTGTGTGCAATCTATTGTGTGTGTCTTTTTGGTTCAAATGTTTTCTTAGGTCCAACTTCATATCAAACGGACCATCCCATGGTGGCTCCATTCTTGTACCAACGCAAAACATCGCTGTCCCTTGTGATAATTTTTACACAGATTGTAGTCTCGGTAAACCCAATAACACACCACGAACTAAATGCATAATGCAGCCGTTAGAAGTACCAACACAAACAATCGGACACTATAAATGCAGTTCATCATCGGTGGAAATAGAGTAACAGCAGATATGTAGTTGTACATGCGAACTATCACATCTGAATCCACATTTCACAACACAAACCACGCTGGGCACAGTCGAAAAGCATTCCAAATGAAATCAGATGTAGAACTGGGAAGCATTGCTTTGATTTATCTTGTTCGATGAGAATGATATATTTGCCTTGTGCTCTTTCACAGACCTGACTTCTGCTTACATTCCGTTGCTCTATCTCTACGTCTTGAAAAGCTCCGCCGACGGTGAAAACATTGTGACTCTCAGTGGATACGTTGTTCAACCCGGGAATACAAAAATCAGCTTCCGTATTTCACAAAAAGGTCTCAGTAACGGCATAATTTGGGTAAGATTATCCGTTGTAATTTATTGTTTTCCAAGGTTTAAGACCACACTACGAATCTTCATTTCTATTGTTATTTCGATTTCAACATAAACCAGCGAAAGTTGGAGAACTGCCAAAGATATGAAACAAAAGTCAAATTATGAACGAAAGATTGAGTGAATTTTAAAACAGTGAGGAGATCAGAGAAGTGTCTGCACAAATACCTGTATCGACTGCAACAAGACAAAGAATATAGCGATATGTTGGGCACACTTTGAGATGAAATGAGCCAATATTGACAAAACAAGCAATAAAATGAGAAAAGAAGGCGTCCAAGGGAACACTTCGTCCAAGAAAAAAACTTACTAAGCACATTTTTACCAGAAGCTAAAAACGCCGGGCTGGGAGAGTTGCATGCAACAGAGCGGAGTAGAGGAATCAAATGCGAGCCCTAAGTGACAGCTAACGGCCCACACACACAGGATGACGATGACTAATGTATTGTCTGGGACACTGGTTTGTAACTAGGCATAATCAGGTATGTCTTTTGATAGGTTATCACAATCTACTTAATTAATTGCACACTGGGCATTCCCATGGGTGTTTAGTCCCCTGATACAGCAGCCACCTTCCATCAACCCATCCTCCAACGTACCTTTGCTGCTTCCTATAAGAAATTGGTTATCATGTTTCTTGTGTTGACACTGAAGACAGTTTAGACAGACTTACCTGGGTTTACTTCCTGGTCACGTAATCATCTTAGCTCGTAGTCGTGTTAGTCACTGCAAACCACCAGTCAAATCGATGATTTCAGCTCTGCCAGGTGTCTGTTGACCCTTTTTCGCAGCGTATAGCGTACTGGGTGCATGGGGCTAGATCTTTATTTGTATAGACCATTCTGCACTCGGTAGGGGATGTGGGCAAAATCACGCCGACCGCCTTTACTTTCCAGTACTTTACTTCCTCAGAGGGGATTTTAACCCATCACTTCGGTGCCGGTGTCGAGCATCTAGCGGCTACACATCCACGGCTCCCGTGTATGAATGTAGTGCACGGGCTTCCCGTTTAGTAACTTGTAAAAATCATGACTGATATAGGCATATTGAAAAACACAGTTTGCCTTTGCCTTCCTACTTTGCAGTAACCATACTGGTTGTTCGGATGTAGCCATTGTCAATTCACTGTGCTACGAGGTAATGTCTTAGGAGTGCATTATCACACAGGGATATCACACACCCTGGCAGTGGCTCACAGCACAGGGATATCACACACCCTGGCAGTGGCTCACAGCACAGGGATATCTTACACCCTGGCAGTGGCTCACAGCACAGGGATATCTTACACCCTGGCAGCGGCTCACAGCACAGGGATATCTTACATCTCACACCCTGGCAATGGCTCACAGCACAGGGATATCTTACATCTCACACCCTGGCAGTGGCTCACAGCACAGGGATATCTCACATCTCACACCCTGGCAGTGGCTCACAGCACAGTGATATCTCACATCTCACACCCTGGCAGTGGCTCACAGCACAGGGCTATCTTACATCTCACACCCTGGCAGTGGCTCACAGCACAGGGATATCTTACATCTCACACCCTGGCAGTGGCTCACAGCACAGGGATATCTCACATCTCACACCCTGGCAGTGGCTCACAACACAGGGATATCTTAAATCTCACACCCTGGCAGTGGCTCACAGCACAGGGATATCTCACATCTCACACCCTGGCAGTAGCTCACAACACAGGGATATCTCACACCCTAGCAGTAGCTCACAACTCAGGGATATCTTTTACCCTGGCAGTAGCTCACATAACAGGGATATCTCACACCCTGGCAGTAGCTCACAGCACAGGGATATCTTACATCTCACACCCTGGCAGTGGCTCACAACACAGGGATATCTTACACCCTGGCAGTGGCTCACAGCACAGGGATATCTTACACCCTGGCAGAGGCTCACAACATAGGGATATCTTACAACCTTTGCAGTAGCTCACAACACAGGGATATCTTACACCCTAGCAGTAGCTCACAACACAGGGATATCTTACACCCTAGCAGTAGCTCACAACACAGGGATATCTTACAACCTGGCAGTGGCTCACAACACAGGGATATCTTACACCCTAGCAGTAGCTCACAACACAGGGATATCTTACACCCTAGCAGTAGCTCACAACACAGGGATATCTTACAACCTGGCAGTGGCTCACAACACAGGGATATCTTACACCCTAGCAGTGGCTCACAACACAGGGATATCTCACATACTAGCAATGTCTCAGCACACTAAAATGTCTCATAAAAACGAATGCAACAACTATATCAAGTACAGACTTGTACAAATACATCAACTATATCAGGTACAGGCTTGTACAAATGAAACATTTATGTAAGGTACAGGCTTGTACAAATGTAACATTATATAATGCACAGGCTTGTACAAATATAACATTTATATAATGTACAAGCTTGTACAAATGTAACATTATATAGTGCACAGGCTTGTACAAATGTAACATTATATGTACACATGTAACAAAAAATAATGTACAGGCTTGTACAAATGTAACATTTATATAATGTACAGACTTGTTCAAATGTAACATTATATAATGTAAAGGCTTGTACAAATGTAACATTTATATAATGTACAGGCTTGTACAAATGTAACATTTATATAATGTACAGGCTTGTACAAATGTAACATTTATATAATGTACAGGTTTGTACAAATGTAACATTTATATAATGTACATGCTTGTACAAATGTAACATTATTTAATGTACAGGCTTGTACAAATGTAACATTTATATAATGTACAGGCTTGTACAAATGTAACATTTATATAATATACAGGCTTGTACAAATGTAACATTATATAATGTACAGGCTTGTACAAATGTAACATTTATATTAGGTACAAGCTTGTAGAAATGTAACAACTATTTCATCTGCAGGCTGGTAAAAATGGAGCTGCCCTGGCAGAAACCACTGTAGGTTCTCAGATCCCAGACGCAGAAATACTGACCAGATCAGTTCAGGCGAACACTGTATCCATACACAACAAGCACAACTACTTCAGCGTAGAAGTCACCTTCGTTGGCAATAAGTTTATTGTGAAGGTCAGTTATGAAGCTGTGACGAAATTATATGTCTGCAAGTCACATAAACTAAGTTCAAATTCTGTAATGATTTCAGACAAAGATCTGATGATTAATAAAGCAGTGTAACAGTTTTTTACTGATTAAAACATGATCAGATGAACAGTTAGGCAGGGTAACATTTATTCATTGATGGTTAGGACATGATCAGATGAACAATTAAACACAGTAAAATTTATTCATTGATGATTAAGACATGATCAGATGAACAATTGAGCAGGGTAAAATTTATTCACTGATAAGACATGATCAGATGAACAATTTTTCAGGGTAAAATTTATTCATTGATGATTAGGACATGAACAGATAAACAATTAAGCATGGTAACATTTATTCCCTGATGATTTAGACACGACCAGATGAACAATCAAGCAGGGAAACATCTGTTTATTGATGTTTAAGACATGATCAGATGAACAATTAAGCAGGGTAAAATTTATTCCCTGATGATTTAGACACGACCAGATGAACAATCAAGCAGGGAAACATCTGTTTATTGATGTTTAAGACATGATCAGATGAACAATTAAGCAGGGTAACATTTATTCGTTGATGATTTAAGACACGATTAGTTAATGTCTTCTTCTTCACATTTACCAGCTGTCAACTCCAGCAGACGATTCTATTTGTTCGTCCATTTCTGTTCTCTAGTCCTGTTCCTAAAACTGATTGTTGCTTGCACATCCGTTTCACAGATCTGATTCCTTGCATGCAGACTGTTTGTTTCTTGCCTCTCAGGAAGATGCACTCTGACTTCAAATAAAGCTCCCAAATAATGGACTATTACGACATGCTTATGGGTAGGCAGTGGGTCTATTCTTGTTTTCCCCACACTGGGGCCCTGGAACCTACACGATGAATTAGTTAATGTAAATGGATTTTTCTTTTAAAATTTACAATTGCTTTCTGTTTGTGAAAGATAATCAGACAATGCAAAGCAGTAGCCGCAACAACAACAACAACAACAACAACAACAACAACGACAACAACAACAACGACGACAACAACCACAAGGAAGGATCGGATAGTTACAGTCAGATGAGTATATAATATGTTAAAACATATTATACGAAGTGAAATCAAATCTAGTGGCTCAGTGACTTACCGACTTTTTACCCAACCATGACATCACACAAGCGATAAACACCCGATGACAAAATGTGCTACTATGTGGATGAGGATCACCGTGGAGAGGTCCCAGAAACCGCGTTTAACCATTAGGCTATATTGCGGCCCCTGGCATGAGCCAGAGTAGGGCTTCAAAAAACGAAAAATTGCATCATAAAAAGGGCGGAAAGATTAATATACTGGCTCAGTGATAGCAATCTTGGCTTCAGACTCAGGTTTGAGTTAGAAGAAGAACGGAGCGCTTATCGCTTACATCCGTGTGCCATGATGTTGATTCGTTGAATAAACATAAATATAAACATGGAGCACACATGTGTGTTACGTTAATCACGTATATATGTGATTTTTAGATTACCATAGAGCAAGAATAAAACCAATTTTGGCATCCTGGAAAGATCCAGACATCAAGATAATGTGGCTCGTAAATAGCATCTCATCTCGTAAAAAGAAATACGTTGGCCATATCAAAGGGCTGGACTGGAAAAGTAGCGAAGGGCAGGCCACCTGTTAATAAGGGCACAAGACATAAGCAACACATTGGGTAGTAAAAGTGGGCGAGGTGGGTGAGCTGGCGCGGGTATCTTTCGGATATGCTCTGATAAGAGGAACGCTCTGTAAAGGATCTGATAAATGATACTAATGCGAAACGTTATATTGTTTGTGTCTATTCAAGTCTGTGTCAGACAATGACACTGTGTTTTCTTTCTCCACAGGTCATTGTGTCTGCTCAATATAAGAATACGTACTGCGGGGCCTGTAGCAAAAGTCCCAATGGAACACCTTCGCTCTATGATTTAACTGATGTCGAAAAAGACGAAATATCAGTACAAGATAATGCAAGGTAAATTCATTGCTCGAATTCTCTTGAGACAAATCACGGAGGATATATACAATACTTATAGGCAGTAGGCAGTCAAAACAGGTTGATGTTGCATGCTTCTTCTTCTTCTTCTTCTTCTTCTTCTTCTTCTTCTTCTTCTTCTTCTTCTTCTTCTTCTTCTTCTTCTTCTTCTTCTTTCTTCTTCTTCTTTTCTTCTTCTTCTTCTTCTTCTTCTTCTTCTTCTTCTTCTTCTTCTTCTTCTTCTTCTTCTTCTTCTTCTTCTTCTTTTTCTTCTTCTTCTTATTCTTCTTCTTATTCTTCTTCTTTTCTCTCTCTTTCTTCTTAGCGTTTGCCGGCTGTAAACTCCGGTGAAGGTTCTGGTTGTACGTCTACTCCTGGACTTTGGCCGTGATCCAGAACTTGAGTTCCACATGCACATTCGTTTTACTTATCTGGCTTATTTGTAAGCAGACTGTTGGTTGCTTTATTTTCAGGCAGATGCACTCCAGTTTGCAAAGAAACACCCGTAACAAGTAGCCTATTACGGTATGCTTGTAAAGACAGCGGGTATATAAGCAGTGTTCTCCAGAATGAAGCTTCGTTACACACAAACAAAAAAGGCAAATGTTGAATAAGAATCGACATCACAGCACTTTCCTATTAGCTCTGCGTCCTCATCTTCAAGCGCAGAGTTCCAGTTTGATAGCTTCAGTAGTCTAATTGTGTGTCCGTTTCACCTTTACCTTGAATGCTGAGCTGCCTGCCTATCCCCTGGTCGCCCAGATTGTGACGATCTATTTGGTAGCCCCATCCTCCTCAGATTGTGACGACATATTTGGCAGTCCCATCCTCCTCAGATTGTGACGATCTATTTGGCAGCCCCATCCTCCTCAGATCGTGACGATCTATTTGGCAGCCCCATCCTCCTCAGATTGTGACGATCTATTTGGCAGCCCCATCCTCCTCAGATTGTGACGATCTATTTGGCAGCCCCATCCTCCTCAGATTGTGACGATCTATTTGGCAGCCCCATCCTCCTCAGATTGTGACGATCTATTTGGCAGCCCCATCCTCCTCAGATTGTGACGATCTATTTGGCAACCCCATCCTCCTCAGATTGTGACGATCTATTTGGCAGCCCCATCCTCCTCAGATTGTGACGATCTATTTGGCAGCCCCATCCTCCTCAGATTGTGACGATCTATTTGTGCATCCTCACTGTTCACTCCTCCCTAAAAGGCCATTATAACATCTAGCTTGTCAAGCATCAGTTCTTGACCAAATTGAGCAGAAACAGTCAGTCTGCATGGGACCTCTGAACGATGCTTGCCACTCTTCATAGAGCTTACCGGTCTCCACCTTTGGCAACCTGCTCTGTGAGTCAATTACAGTTACGACATGTATGTACAGCTGATTTTTAATGCATCAGAAGGCTGCAGTGACCGCACCCTCCTCCATTTTCAAACTAGATGCGGCATAATATGCCAGGTTTTCTAGCACTAACCGACTCCATTCATTTTGCTATGAGCCACCTTGCACTTGTCTGCCTGTCGACAGAGCGATCATTGTATATAACCACATCACCTGGGCTGGAGTTGACATGAAGTCATGTGTTAAACTTCTGATTCTGCTCAACTTTAAATTAATAACAACTAAAGTCCTTTGAAGTAAAGGCGACCGGCGTGATGTTGACCACATCAACCAGCATGTACTGATTTTTCTATGAAATGTATGTATATATATATATATAAATAGGTCTAGCCCTAAATGCCCAACACCCCTGAAGGCGTGAAGAGATGCCTTTACTTTATATTGCCTAATTTACACAATTCTAATTTTGCGATGTGTTCCATTGACAATGATCACATTGTCAGACCTGGGGCTCAGAAACTTCAATATGCTGGCTGCCCCCCCCCCCCCTCTCCTCCATGCCTTCATCATCATCATCAGTTCTCGTTATGCCTAGTGGCACATGAGGCTTTAGAGAGGACTTTCCATGGTTTCCTGTCCTGCGCAATCTTCAGTGCAGTTTTCCATGTCAAAGATGCCACACTCAAGTCACTTTCCATCGTTTGTCTCCATGTTGTTTTTGGGCGCCCTTGTTTTCTTTTTCCCTCTGGTGTCCATGTGAGAGCTGTTTTGGCAGGTATATCAGGATTCATTCTCATAACGTGGCCAAGCCATTTCCATCTTCTCTGTCTAAAGTTTCTTGGTTTGTGACTTGAAGTAGTTTAGTGTTTGAGATTGTATCTGGCCAGAAAATTTTGATAATTCTACGTAGACATGTGTGGTGGAAGGTAAACAGCTTGTGTGTATCCTTTTTGGTCATTCTCCGGCATTCCGCTCCATAAAGAAGAACTGTCCAAATGACGCTCTTGTAGAGTCAGAGTTTTGTTCCTCTGAAGTAATTGTTGGATTTCCAGATTTGCTTCATCCTTCCAAAAGCAGCTCTAGCTTTGTTCAGACGTGACTGTATGTCCTCTTCGGTCCCTCCCAGTAGGAACACTTTTATTTTACTATAACATAATATAACCCTTGACCTGTTGAGGTCGTGGAGGTGTATGGATGTAAGCACCAACACACAAAACCCGCCATCTGTCTCTATCTTCAACTTTTGAATATGTTACTACCTAATGTTACTGTTATATGATTCTTTAATTTATCATTAACTCAGTTTTCTAGTGTTCAGAATCCCTAATTCTCCAAATGTTACTAATACAGGTTGTTTATAATTGTAATGAAAAATACTATTGCACTGTACGCCCTTGTTACAAATAAAGCCATTTTACAGTTACACATAAAGCCAGACTGTCCCTAGTGTAAAAAGCAATTTGTGTGTCTGTGTGTTTTTTTTGTTTAAAGCACAACCCCGGCTTTAGTAAGCGTCCCTAATATCAGCCAACAGTTGAACAGGGTTTCTGGGTTTCTTAGCCGAGCGATTCTCATCCGAATAGGGTGCTTTGTGTCACCGGGTATTTATCGCTCGTTGCGCGGTGCTGGCGGGTTGAACGTCTTTCACAGTTACACATTCTTGCATATCTAATGCTATTGTACATGGTTATGTTACTATGTCCTGAATTACAGTTGCCTTTATTTAAGCTTCATTTGTGTTGCTTGTGAGCATGAGATTTGTAAGCGTGACATTTGTGAGCATGAGATTTGTAAGCATGACATTTGTGAGCGTGACATTTGTGAGCATGACATTTGTGAGAGTGACATTTGTGAGCGTGACATTTTTTTTCTAGCATAAACAAAAATACCAGTGGTAACCACAAAGTGTCTACCTCATGCACTAAAATTGTGTTTGCGTGCTGTTACTCGCTAAAAATCTGAACCCCCGCCCCCCCCCCCCCTTTTTTTTTCCCAATTAGACAGACATTCCGTAATTTCAGCACTTTTCTTCCTCACCTATTGACTCGCCAACCACGTCAGAGAAAGGACGAATACTGACTTTTCGGGAGAATATCGAACAAAAATATCGAAGAAAAAAAATATTTTGACGAACTCACAAAAAGTGCGTGTGCATTCCTGTCGTTGACATTTGGGAATTTGTTCCATAATTTTACTTATTTATTTATTTATTTATTTATGTTTTTTTTTTTTTTTTTGTCAGGTGCACACGGCAGGTTACCGACCCCCAGATTGAGACTAAACCTAAGCCGCCTGGTAAACCAGACGCGGCCGACAAGACTAGCCCCAAGCCGGGTAAACCAGAACCGGCCGACAGAAGTAGCCCCAAGCCTGGTAAACCAGAACCGGCCGACAGGAGTAGCCCTAATCCTGGTAAACCAGAACCGGCCGACAGGAGTAGCCCCAAGCCGGGTAAACCAGAACCGACCGACAGGAGTAGCCCCAAGCCGGGTAAACCAGAACCGGCCGACAGGAGTAGCCCCAAGCCGGGTAAACCAGAACCGGCCGACAGGAGTAGCCCCAAGCCGGTAAACCAGAACCGGCCGACAGGAGTAGCCCCAAGCCGGGTAAACCAGAACCGGCCGACAGGAGTAGCCCCAAGCCGGGTAAACCAGAACCGGCCGACAGGAGTAGCCCCAAGCCGGGTAAACCAGAACCGGCCGACAGGAGTAGCCCCAAGCCTGGTAAACCAGAACCGGCCGACAGGAGTAGCCCCGAGCCTGGTAAACCAGAACCGGCCGACAGGAGTAGCCCCGAGCCTGGTAAACCAGAACCGGCCGACAGGAGTAGCCCCGAGCCTGGTAAACCAGAACCGGCCGACAGGAGTAGCCCCAAGCCGGGTGAACCAGAACCGGCCGACAGGAGTAGCCCCAAGCCTGGTAAACCAGAACCGGCCGACAGGAGTAGCCCCAAGCCTGGTAAACCAGAACCGGCCGACAGGAGTAGCCCCAAGCCGGGTAAACCAGAACCGGCCGACAGGAGTAGCCCCAAGCCTGGTAAACCAGAACCGGCCGACAGGAGTAGCCCCGAGCCTGGTAAACCAGAACCGGCCGACAGGAGTAGCCCCAAGCCTGGTAAACCAGAACCGGCCGACAGGAGTAGCCCCGAGCCTGGTAAACCAGAACCGGCCGACAGGAGTAGCCCCGAGCCTGGTAAACCAGAACCGGCCGACAGGAGTAGCCCCGAGCCTGGTAAACCAGAACCGGCCGACAGGAGTAGCCCCGAGCCTGGTAAACCAGAACCGGCCGACAGGAGTAGCCCCAAGCCTGGTAAACCAGACGAGATCGACAGGAGTAGCCCCAAGCCTGGTAAACCAGACGAGATCGACAGGAGTAGCCCCAAGCCTGGTAAACCAGAACCGGCCGACAGGAGTAGCCCCAAGCCTGGTAAACCAGACGAGATCGACAGGAGTAGCCCCAAGCCTGGTAAACCAGAACCGGCCGACAGGAGTAGCCCCAAGCCTGGTAAACCAGAACCGGCCGACAGGAGTAGCCCCGAGCCTGGTAAACCAGAACCGGCCGACAGGAGTAGCCCCAAGCCTGGTAAACCAGAACCGGCCGACAGGAGTAGCCCCAAGCCTGGTAAACCAGAAACCGGCCGACAGGAGTAGCCCCCGAGCCTGGTAAACCAGAACCGGCCGACAGGAGTAGCCCCGAGCCTGGTAAACCAGAACCGGCCGACAGGAGTAGCCCCGAGCCTGGTAAACCAGAACCGGCCGACAGGAGTAGCCCCGAGCCTGGTAAACCAGAACCGGCCGACAGGAGTAGCCCCGAGCCTGGTAAACCAGAACCGGCCGACAGGAGTAGCCCGAAGCCTGGTAAAACCAGAACCGGCCGACAGGAGTAGCCCCAAGCCTGGTAAACCATACGAGATCGAGGAGTAGCCCGAGCCTGGAGCCTGGTAAAGCCCCAGAAAACCGGCCGACAGGAGTAGCCCCAAGCCTGGTAAACCAGAACCGGCCGACAGGAGTAGCCCCAGCCTGTAAACCAGAACCGGCCGACAGGAGTAGCCCCAAGCCTGGTAAACCAGACGAGATCGACAGGAGTAGCCCCAAGCCTGGTAAACCAGAACCGGCCGACAGGAGTAGCCCCAAGCCTGGTAAACCAGAACCGGCCGACAGGAGTAGCCCCAAGCCTGGTAAACCAGACGAGATCGACAGGAGTAGCCCCAAGCCTGGTAAACCAGAACCGATCGACAGGAGTAGCCCCAAGCCTGGTAAACCAGAACCGGCCGACAGGAGTAGCCCCAAGCCTGGTAAACCAGAGTAGCCCGAAAAGCCTGGTACAGGACAGGAGTACCCCCGAGCCTGGTAAACCAGAACCGGGCGACAGGAGTAGCCCCCTAGAAACCAGAACGGCCGACAGGAGTAGCCCCCAAGCCTGGTAAACCAGAACCGGCCGACAGGAGTAGC
This sequence comes from Candidula unifasciata, assembly GCA_905116865.2. Taxonomy (NCBI): domain Eukaryota; kingdom Metazoa; phylum Mollusca; class Gastropoda; order Stylommatophora; family Geomitridae; genus Candidula; species Candidula unifasciata. The sequence continues at coordinate 216,214 of CAJHNH020006312.1, read as the reverse complement.
CCCAAGCCGGGTAAACCAGAACCGGCCGACAGGAGTAGCCCCGAGCCTGGTAAACCAGAACCGGCCGACAGGAGTAGCCCCAAGCCTGGTAAACCAGACGAGATCGACAGGAGTAGCCCCAAGCCTGGTAAACCAGAACCGGCCGACAGGAGTAGCCCCAAGCCTGGTAAACCAGACGAGATCGACAGGAGTAGCCCCAAGCCTGGTAAACCAGAACCGGCCGACAGGAGTAGCCCCAAGCCTGGTAAACCAGAACCGGCCGACAGGAGTAGCCCCGAGCCTGGTAAACCAGAACCGGCCGACAGGAGTAGCCCCGAGCCTGGTAAACCAGAACCGGCCGACAGAGTAGCCCCGAGCCTGGTAAACCAGAACCGGCCGACAGGAGTAGCCCCGAGCCTGGTAAACCAGAACCGGCCGACAGGAGTAGCCCCGAGCCTGGTAAACCAGAACCGGCCGACAGGAGTAGCCCCAAGCCTGGTAAACCAGAACCGGCCGACAGGAGTAGCCCCGAGCCTGGTAAACAGAACCGGCCGACAGGAGTAGCCCCGACAGCCCCCAAGCCTGGTAAACCAGACGAGATCGACAGGAGTAGCCCCAAGCCTGGTAAACCAGAACCGGCCGACAGGAGTAGCCCCAAGCCTGGTAAACCAGAACCGGCCGACAGGAGTAGCCCCAAGCCGGGTAAACCAGAACCGGCCGACAGGAGTAGCCCCGAGCCTGGTAAACCAGAACCGGCTGACAGGAGTAGCCCCGAGCCTGGTAAACCAGAACCGGCCGACAGGAGTAGCCCCGAGCCTGGTAAACCTGACGAGATCGACAGGAGTAGCCCCAAGCCTGGTAAACCAGACGAGTCAGCCAACAGTCCAAATAAAGAAGATAAACCAACCAGTACTGGAGAAACCTGTGATGCTGCCAAGCACCATTTTTGCAAGTCTTTGAGAGAGACCTTCAATATGTCTGAAGTAAGTGACCACGTGTGTGAAGGGTTTTTGTCCTGTAGCTTTAGTTATTATGTAACATGTTCATTGAATCCTTTGTTTTCCATTTGGCTCTATTTCACATGTTGGCAAGCTGTTGCTTCAGAACCTACCAGACCATTAGCAATAACTAAATAATGAGAGAGTGAATAGGGAGTATTCAGTGAAAGATATAATTCCTCACAGTTCTAACTTTTCACCTTTTTACTTGTAGCTGTGCTGTGCCAGGTTTTATCAGATCGATATCAGTGGGTTTTTTTTACACGCAAGTATGTTCTTGTCACGGCCTTCTCTATTTATAAGCCAAACAGGTTAACGGGGATTCCCTTTCTTGTGCAAGAATGGAGTCCCTCTGTGTCCACAGATTTTATCGAGGAGATGTATACACAAATTAAACTACAGTTTCATTAGTTTTCGACATATTTTATAGAACTATACATAATTATTAAGGTAAATAAGTGTGTTATTTAAATATAACAATATAGGCTCTTACAGACAAACAAAAATGCTTTTGTTACAGTCAACATGAACATAAACATCAATAACTTTTGGATATAAACAGAAAGTTATTCCAGCAAAAATTAAGAAATATCAGCGCTAACTCTTTGATTCTGATAGGTGCCGGGTGAGAAGGGGGGGGGGGGGGGGGGGGGTGACATTTGTACCTTATCAAATTTAGCGCTCAAAAATACTGCTGTGAAACATACACGTTTCATACATAACATAAATGTAAATGATCGATGGTTATTATTACTATTAGTAGTACTTGTGGTTTTTCTTTTAAGTATGTAACTTTAGATAGAATTCTGGTGGTATGGTGCCTCCTTCTACTTGGAATTTTTTTTTTTTAATTGAGTTAAATAATACGCATGAGTGCTATCACTATCAGAATAAGAAGATCTACTAAGAAAATGAAAATGAACAAGGAGGAGGTTAGTGGGATACGAAGCGGAAGACAGAGGCGTAGGGTGATGAGAAGGAGAAGGGGAAGAAGAAGAAGACACATGAATGGGATAATGACGATGAAAACTGAAGTGCGAAGACCGAAACGAAGGATGAAGGACACTTTCAAGGTTTCAGCCACGTCGGACAAATTTGTGCAGGTATTTGGTACAGTATGCGTGATATGATTAACTTCAATGGGGCCTCTTTGACTTTCAAAGACACTAACTGAACCCAGTCTAGTCTTGATCCATTTTAAAGCGCAAATCAGTTAGTTTGAAGAATCTGCTGGATGTAAGATAAAACATATGGCCAGCAGTCTGTCCCAGAAGAGTGCTTCCCACTGCCTCTTTATCGCCACATTTGGATTGATCATGTACCGCAGAGGAACTGCCGCCGAACGGTTAGGAACACTGGGCTGTCGTGCGGGAGACAGCACTACCCATGCGCCAAACCTCAGACTGAGAGAGCCTCCCGGTCCACACCGCAGCGCTGGAAATCACAACTCAGTACGTGACACAATGAGCATCTTGCATAAGGTCTTTGCGTAGAACCATTATCAGGGAAGGCTTAACCATGGGCCCAACGAACATTCAAGTCCTAAAGCAGGAACTGCCAGATATGAAAAGCTTTGACCTCTGTCATTTGAGCCGCAAGAGGAAAGACTATCTAACTAATAAGGCTTTTATTTCTCCAGTTATCCCCCTCCCCCCCCCCCCCCCCCCCCCCCCCCCCCCCCCCCCCCCCCCCCCCCCCCCCATTTAAGCACAGTCACCCGTTAAAGCGAAAAGCATTTGACTGTGGAGTCGGCATGCAAGTAGGTAAGTTACCTGGCATCACTTGTTACGCCATTGACACATCAAACGTCTAATGCGAGACTTATATTTCAATTACCACTAGATGTGTAATGTGTTCTAAATCTCGCCGGCCACTTTTATTTCCCACGACATTACCTGGTGCCCTTTTAAACTAGGCCGACCTGAGAACCAGGATCCGTTTTGAAGGGCAAATTCGGCCTGTGAAACAAAATGGTCATTAGACATAAGATGACCCAGGCGAAGGCGTGTCTTTGTGTTGCTGCTGATATAAAACAGACTTTTGCACAGCTGTCTATGGCTGAACAAGGGTGAGTGCCTAAAGAACGGCCTGTCCTGGATGGCTATGTCTTCCCGTTGGAACATGTCAGCGGTGCTGAATGGATAGAAACACCAGAGGAACTAGAGGAGCACAACTAAGGTAATAATCACCCTAGCGGATATTGCGAGGATGGAGCCAAGCAGCCATTGGTGCTGAAGTAAGGGTCCTTATCAACTAACACACTCGGCCAGGTAACGTGATCACATGTACAGATGACTAAGTGATTTGTGGAGTGGGGTTAGGTTGCGGTACACACGGTGCAGATAAATGGTGTGACAGCTCCCCAAAAACGTCAAGCATTTAGTTCAACTAATTCTAGCATGACGATGGGGGAATGTGTGGTCTCGAGGAATGGTGGCTGCCTCGAGTGCTATAGGTCCCGGGTTTAAGCATCGGTGAAGAATGGAATTTTTTCCCGTGGATATCTAGTAATTTCACTGATCTCTGGGTAGTACGACCGGACGCCCATGTATACTGTTTCGCACGTAAAAAAATTCCCTTGGCAGTTGAAATTGGAAAAAGTAGCCTAACGGCGCTGCCCTGACACAATTTGGAGGTAAAAATCTACCTAAAGTATTTCAGGATCCTCGCCGGTACAACAGAGTTCGTGCACTGCGCTGAGATTATTCGGACTCAGACTTGAGTTTGAAGAAGAACGGAGCACTTAAAAGTTACGCCCGTGCCATGATGTTGATCCGTTAAATTAAAAAAAAAAAAAAACAGAGCATAACGATAGAGATAGCAACTGTCCCAGGTGCACTACTTGCATGGATGCCGGAGCAGAGAACAACTCACGCTGCGATAGTGACAGACTCAATAAGCATGCTTAAGAATCAAAATTGGGAAAATACGTGTATCGAGAAGTCCCCCCTCAATAAACTATCTTAGGTGTACACATCGGGACACGCCGGTGTGAAAGGAAATAAAAGCGCCGAGAGACTGGAAGTGTCTGGGTAAGTTAGTAGAGGAAAAAATATAGACGGGGCTGATATACTGAATGCGCCGCCTTCTAAAAGAATTTGAGAGACGGTAAACCCTTCTGTTAGAAATGGGTCTTCAGTTAGAGTAAGCGTGCAGAAACCAGCTGATGAGCAAAGAAAGATGGTATGCCGGTCAACTCCTACTGGATACCTTGAGCATGGAGACATTGAGATGGCTGCTGCATGGGTGGATGGAGCACGTATAGGTCGGACCTATGTGCTAGGATATTGATAGGGAAAAACTAGTAACAGGATGAAGAAAAACATCGACATTCTACATGGTGTGAACGCTGAGGAGAGTTGGCTCATCAAAAGCATTCTGTCCTGCATGCCTGGGTGTTTCAGTCATGTTAAACGTCTTGGTGGCCTGGAGAGACCGGTGACGGAGGGTGTAGTTTTCGGAAAGTGAGGCAGAGGCAGACCTCTGCGAAGATGGATACAAGACATTGAAAATGTATAGGCTATGAAAACACACAATTGGCGAATAAAAGTGCGACTTGCAGGCTTGTTGTGAAGAGACCGATTTTATGGAAATGACCTGTTGATCGATGATGATGATGATGATTTAGTGTACCTGTGATACGCATATAGAAAACGCGCATACACGACACTGAGACGTGAGGCTGTGATGCACACACAAAGAACTCATACACAAGACAGTGAGACGTGTGGCTGTGATACACACATAGAAAAACCACACACAAGACAGTGAGACGTGTGGCTGTGTTACACACATAGAAAACCCACACACAAGACAGTGAGACGTGTGGCTGTGATACACACATAAAAAACATACACACAAGACAGTGAGACGTGTGGCTGTGATACACACATAGAAAACCCACACACAAGACAGTGAGACGTGTGGCTGTTATACACATATGGAAAACCTATATAAACGACAATGAGACGTGTGCCCGTGATACACACATATAAAAACCATACACAAGACAATGAGACGTGTGGCTCTGATACACACATAGAAAACCCACACACTAAACAGTGAGACGTGTGGCTGTTATCCACATATGGAAAACCTATATAAACGACGATAAGACGTGTGCCCGTGATACACACATATAAAAACCATACACAAGACAGTGAGACGTGTGGCTGTGATACACACATAGAAAACCCACACACAAGACAATGAGACATGTACCTGTGATACACACATAGAAAACCCACACATAAAACAATGAGACGTGTACCCGGGATACACACATAGAAAACCCACACATAAAACAATGAGACGTGTGCCCGGGATACACACATAGAAAACCCACACACACGACAATAAGACATGTAGCTGTGATACACACACAGAAAACACACACAGAAAACCCACACACAAGACAATGAGACATGTACCTGTGATACACACATAGAAAACCCACACATAAAACAATGAGACGTGTGCCCGGGATACACACATAGAAAACCCACACATAAAACAATGAGACGTGTGCCCGGGATACACACATAGCAAACCTACACACAAGACAATGAGACATGTACCTGTGATACACACATAGAAAACCCACACACAAGACAACAAGACATGTAGATGTGATACACACATAGCAAACCCACACACAAGACAATGAGACATGTACCTGTGATACACACATAGAAAACCCACACACAAGACAATGAGCATGTAACTGTGATCCACACATAGAAAACCCACACATAAAACAGAGACATGTACCTGTGATACACACATAGAAAACCCACACACAAGACAATGAGACATGTACCTGTGATACACACATAGAAAACCCACACATAAAACAGAGACCTGTACCTGTAATACACACATAGAAAACCCACACATAAAACATAGACCTGTACCTGTGATACACACATAGAAAACCCACACACAAGACAAGTAGACATGCAGCTGTGATACACACATGGAAAACCCACACACACGACAACAAGACATGTACCTGTGATACACACATAGAAAACCCACACACACGAAAACAAGACATGTAGCTGTGATACACACATAGAAAACCCACACACAAGACAAGGAGACATGTAGCTGTGATACACACATAGATAACCCACTCACAAGACGATGAGACCTGTACCTGTGATATACACATACAAAACCCACACATAAAACAAAGACATGTACCTGTAATACACACATAGAAAACCGACACATAAAACAGAGACATGTACCTGTGATGCACACATAGAAAACCCACACACAAGACAATGAGACATGTAGCTGTGATACACGCATAGATAACCCACACACAAGACGATGAGACCTGTACCTGTGATACACACATAGAAAACCCACACATAAAACAAAGACCTGTACCTGTGATACACACATAGAAAACTCACACATAAAACAGAGACATGTACCTGTGATGCACACATAGAAAACCCATACACAAGACAATGAGACATGTAGCTGTGATACACACATAGAAAACCCACACACACGACAACAAGACATGTAGCTGTGATACACACATAGAAAACCCACACACAAGACAAGGAGACATGTAGCTGTGATACACACATAGATAACCCACACACAAGACGATGAGACCTGTACCTGTGATACACACATAGAAAACCCACATAAAACAAAGACATGTACCTGTGATATACACATAGAAAACCCACACACAAGACAATGAGACATGTAGCTACTAATTTTGCTCATTCTCTCCAAATCTAGGAATCGTGTCAGAAAGAGGTGTGTACAGGTCTCCAGAGTCCTTGTGACTATTTAGTGGCTCAGAAAATTTATTACGATTTTGACGTCACCAAAGCCAATGAATTTCAGAAGGATCTGTGCGAGTCATGTAAGTCTGTAAATATTTTTCTTTGATCTATGTTGCCTGTTGTAGCTGATAATTGATGCGGTTTGATTCTCTCAGCACTAGACATCGCGGGACGTGTAATTTGCTTTTCTGTAAAAAGGACACAGTTAGGAACATTCGTGTTTTTTGTGTGTGTAGCCGTTTGTTTCCAAAGGTTATTGTATCTATGTATTCAAGTTGTACCCCACCAGGACATCACACAAAGCGATAAACAGCAAGTGGCACAAAGCGCCACCATGCGGATGAGGATCACCCGTGGAGAGGTCCTGGAAACCCCGTTCAGACGTTAGGCCATATTCGAAGATGACGAAGTAACCGGCCTTTTGTGCCAGACTTATATATGTATAGACCACGATGGGTAATTCGGTCAGCATCAAGCCTGCCGCCTTCACTTCCCAGCAGCATATCTGCTACCCATTCAAGGCTGGGTCGATCCGGGAGTCAATGTCATTTTTGAAGAAAGTATGGCCCCTTCAGGACCCGAACCCACTACCTTCCGATCCGCAGGCGAGCGTCTAGTCGCTACACCACGACGACTCCCATTACATAATACACTGATGCGAAAGATAAGGCACCGGGTGGGTGTATCTGTCGGCTTTGTGGCTAAGTCGAAGCAAACGCTTCGCAATGCCGGGGTGCCGGGTTCGTTCTCAGCTGCGGGCCTTGCGTTGATTTCGACAGTGGTATCAGGGAGCCGACCGTCCAGAGGCAGTGGCAAACTACTAGACGTAAATTTGCCTAGAGAAACCATACAACATCCTGGCGCAGCTGGGGTTGGTTCTGCAACGTCCTGTAAAGGATACGCAACTAATCTATGGGTGTATCTGTAAGGAAAAGAAGCCCAAAATGGAGCGTGAAAAGGGAAGCAATGAGGATGATGGCGGCGTCTGTAACTTAGGCGTTGCGAGTTCGACTCGTAATTCCGTACCGTGATCTAAACCCACAGCCGGCTGCGTGGATTTTCATCATTGTATGGGGCGTCGCAGGTCGACTAGGCTGAAAATGGGTACCAGGATGTATGTCCTGGGGAAGTAAAAGCGGCTGGCGTAATGGTGACCACATTACCTACCTAGTGCCGATGGTCTGTAAAAATGTGGGTGCTATTCCCTTATGCCCGATGCGCTTAAGGCGGATCTTTACTTACATTTTTTAAATTACTTTTTTCAATGAGGGTGAAATGTAATGTATGTAACTGAAAGAAATATACAAGCATAGTATGTGCCACCGGATACGTGCATGTTTTGTGCTTCAAGCTCATGGGTTGCCGTCGTGGTGTAGCGTCTAATCGCATGCCTGCGGATCGGAGGTTCGTAGGTTCGGGTCCTAGTGGAGCCAGACTGTTTTTAAAAATGAAGTTGGCTTCCAGGTCGACGCAGCCTTGAGAGGGTACCAGGTGTAGTTCTGGGATGTAAAGGCGGTAGGCGTAGTTTTGACCACGTCATCCACCGACTGCCGATTGGTCTATACAATATCGATCTATCCATAGATGTGCAACACGCCTGAAGGCGGGAAAAAGGGTCCTCTCAAGCTCATGTGACATGTGATCCCTTTAAGTTAGCTGTGTATCCTACACAGAACGTTTCAGAACTAACCCATTTACTTTTTGGGCACTTGTGGTTTTCCTAGGCACATTTTATGCTCAGTAGTTTGCCATTGCCTACTCAACGGTCAGCTCACGGTTCTAGTGTCGAATCCAATGTAAGACGTTAAGCTGCCAAGTCGCCTGCAGGTGGGATCGAACCGGGCACCTCGATGTTACGAAGCACGTTCGTAACGTCTAAGCCACAGACGTCGAGGACTTGTCCGCTTCTTCCTCTGACATAATCGTGACCATTAGTCTGTGAGTTTCTCTTTGATAAATAGGATTGGTTTAAATTCTGTACATTCCAGATTGCGATGACACTGAGACATTCCTTCTGTTGAAGCCCTCGACACAGCCAACCTGCTCCAACCCTAACCCTGTGTCCGATGGCAGCCGTGCAGAAGGCTATGTGTTCGGTTGCATCTGTATTCGTGGATTCTTGAGGTCTGGCGTCAAGTGCGTTCCAGAGAGTTCTTGTGGCTGCACTGATAAGAGCGACGGTAGATATCACCTGGTAAGGTTTTATTACCTGGCAAATTGATATGTTTGAGTTCTTGGGTACCCTGGTAACATCAGCTGGAAGAGGTATTACAGAAGTTTAGTGTAGAAAAGCTGAAGCAAAAAAAGCACTTCACTTGGCTTGCCTTGCTTTGCGGGAAAGAAAACCGTCACGTTCAATCAGCATCTCCAAAGGGGGAGCTTTGGGTTATAATTGTGACTAGGTTATATGCGCCATATAAAATTGTCTAGCTTTGCTCGCCACTAATTTGCCATGAACACGACTTTTGCAGAGTTGATGCGATCAAAGGTCACAGACCCAAACACTATCCAGCCTGGTCAACCAATGGACGACCCGGATTAACACGAGAAAGAGAGTTCTTAAAAGCTTTATAAATCGTATCCTGATATAGGAAGTGAATTGTGGACATATGGCAGATTAGTGAAAACTCATTTGGAATCTGCGGAGATGTGGTTTTGTAGACGTGTGATGATAATACACTGAACACATAAAAAGAGTAATAAGGGCGCCGTGAAAGAAACTGACTCACGAAGAAAACTGACAGGATACATTAGAAAGATAAAATCTACATTCTTTGGTCATGTGATGAGAAGGAGGCAACTGGAGTACATCCTGACAGAAGAAAAGCTGGAGGGGACGAGAGGCAGAGGGAGACACAGAGAGAAGATGCCGGACAGTCTGACGTCATGGTATGAGGAAAATCATCTGTGTCAGAACTGTTTGAGAGTACACGAGGTAAAAGGTAGTGGATAGACATGACTAACATCGCCACACGACATGGACTTTAAAAAGAAAAAGCTTTTGTTTTAGTCTGATGACAGTTTATTTTTTTGCCTATGTGTAAATATATCTTTTCCTTCTTACCGTTCATGGGCTGTAAACTGTGGCAGAAAGTTCTGGTTGTTCGTCCACATCTGGACTTTAGTCTTGTTCCAGAATTTAGGTTTTCCCTAGCGCGTCCGTTTTTACAGATCTGATAAAATTGTGTGCAGACTGCTGGTTCCTTATTTCTCAGGCAGATACACTCTGACTTTAAAGGAAAAGTCCTAATTAATCGCATTTTATGGCATGCTTGTTATGGGGGCGGCGCGTCTATTCTTTTCTCCTTCTAAATGGGATCCTAGACACACAAGAGGACAGACAGACAGACAGACAGACAGACAGACAGACAGACAGACAGACAGACAGACAGACAGACAGACAGACAGACAGACAGACAGACAGACAGACAGACAGACAGAATAATAGACAGACAGACAGACAGACAGACAAACAGACAGACAGACGCACGCACGCACGCACGCACGCAAACACACAGACAGACAGACAGACAGACAGACAGACAGACAGACAGACAGACAGACAGACAGACAGACAGACAGACAGACAGACAGACAGACAGACAGACAGACAGACAGACAGACAGACAGACAGACAGACAGACAGACAGACAGACAGACAGACAGACAGACAGACAGACAGACAGACAGACAGACAGACAGACAGATAGATAGATAGATAGATAGATAGATAGATAGATAGATAGATAGATAGATAGATAGATAGATAGATAGATAGATAGATAGATAGATAGATAGATAGATAGATAGATAGATAGATAGATAGATAGATAGATAGATAGATAGATTGACAGACAAAGAGACAGACAGACAGACAGACAGACAGACAGACAGACAGACAGACAGACAGACAGACAGACAGATGTCTTGTACTTTTTTTTTAGTTTGTTGCAATATGTGGCAACAAAATTACACCTTTCAGTGAAGGATTTCATGCATGTCGTAACATATCCCAGCAATATAAACCCTTCAGCAATGCAGGATTAAGACTTGATAAGGCCCTAGGCTACATAAAGCTCTGAGGCCCCAGTAATTTTTTTTATTACACCAGCTAATCTCAGAAAACTATGTAATATTTAGGCCATTTAAATACATGGATAGCGGGAGGGAGGTAGTTGTAACCAACCAGGACATCACACAAGCGATAAACACCCGATGACACAAAGCGCCACCATATGGATGAGGATTACCCGTGGAGAGGTCCTAGAAACTGCGTTTAGCCTTTAGACCATATTTATGGCCGGGCTATATTGCGGCCCCTGGCAACAGCTAGGGTGGGGCTTTAAAATAACAACACATTTTATCCACAAGGGGATAAGCGGATGTGTGTGATAAGATAACGGGAACATATTCTCGGTTGATGCTTAGCAAAAGAAATAACTGAGTATATGTTTCCAAAATCTGAGAAATTATACTACAAGTTCCGACAAGTTTTTAGACCGATTCGATAACAGTTTTAAAAATCAACAGTGAAAGATAAACGCTGTAATTTATTCAAAGTAAGAATCCTGTGCAATGATACAGCAGGTGGCACTGTCTAACAAACATTGAAACAATCTTTGTAGATCTTCTCTTGTTATGTCCCTTAAAGTGAATGTTACAGACCAAGTCGATGTTACGGACCTTTCAATGGCAACTTTAATTTTGGGAATAGAAAGTAGTCACAAGGAGACAAATCTGGGGGAATAAGGTAGATGGTTGAGAACAAGCACCTGTTTTGGGGCCAAAAATTCCTGTACAAATACCTCCCTTTGAGCCAGTGCATTGTCATGAAAAAGAAAAAAATTGCCAGGTGTTGAAGACAAACCGGCAAGCAACTTTTTTCTTGCCCAAATCTGCCACTAAAATTTTACGAATCGTCTCTGTATTAAAATCAAATTCATCTACCATCATTCTCACAGTCTAACAGGGATCTTCTTGTATCCGTTCTCGGAATTTTGCAATGAGTTTCTCATTACGAACAGAAATTGGGCGTCCAGGTCTAGTTGCATTAGTAATCATTTCCACACCACTTTTGAATCGTGAATACCAGCTGAAAATCTGTGCACGAGATAAACAATTACCCCCATAAACCTGTCGCATCAATTCAACTGTCGCAATTGTGCTTTTTCTGAGCTTTAAACAGAATTTAATGTTATAATTTTTTTTTTAGCTGATTACGCAACAATGCACCTCTGACTAGGTTTTAAAAAAATGGCGGCTTGTTTGTTAACTGCTTATCGGGGTGCAATGAAAAGTTGCCAGATCATAGAAGAGGGTTGCCTCTTTGGATTCCATGATGTGATTCATTGATGGCATTTTTGTCTTAGCCATAATAAAATCAGTCTCATTACTTAATTGTCGGACCTTGTATATATTCCATTAAAAAGCTCTACTGAAGAAAACTGTAACTTAAATTTTAAATAAAAATATGATTTGTGAGGGGGGGGGGGGGGGATTAGTTTGGGCTCCTGAAGATTGTGAAGCCCTAATCTGTAGCTTATTATTGAGCGTATGGCTAACTTCAACGCAGCTCCTAATTCACTAGAATCTGTTTAGTTCTCTGCAACAGTTTTACATAAATAATTATATCGTACTATTTAATTCCATCTTAAAATGAAGTATGCTCTACCTGAGAGTCACAGTCCCTTTGAGGTTTAACGTTCCTTTGACATGGGTCACATAAGACCATCGGAGAACACGCATTCACTGAAGTTATCAAGTAGCAACGTAAATAATTGTATGGATGAGGGTCACCACAACACGAGGAATTGTATTGAAGGGTCGCAGCTTTAGCAAGGTTGAAAACTACTGGTTTAGACAGCAATCTATTGTAAACTCACCCTTTACAGATCAACAGCGAATGGCGTCCACCTGGCTGTCAAACTCTGCGCAGATGTCTTGGCAAAGATCGCATAGAAGAAGTGAAGTCCACTTGCGGTGAAAGAGCTGAGTGCAAGGAAACGGAATATGGACCTCAGTGTGTGTGCCAAGATGGATTATATGGCAACCCTTACTGTCCTGAAGGATGTTCAGAAGGTACGTGACTAGTCCAATTGTATCCAGTGCTTTAGTTTTAGACAGGGTAGCGAGGTCCCATCTTAGCTGAGCGGGGCTTGTTGCTTTCTTCAAAAGTGACATTAGCTCTCAGGTCGACTCAACCTTAAATGGGTACCATGTAAAGTCTTGGGAAGTTAAGGTGGCCTGTGTAATGTTAAACTCAGGGCCCACCCAGTCTATAAAATGTAGGTTTAGCACTATATGCGCAACACGTCTTAAGGCGGGGGAGGGGGCCTTTTTTTAACTGTTTAGTTTTAGACCGGGGAGCCGCCGTGGTGTAGCGGTAAGACACTTGCCTGCGGATCAGAAGGTCGTGTGTTCGGGTGCTGACAGTGTCGAACTTTTTTCAAAACCTTAAATGGGTACCAGGTAAAATCTAAGGAAGTAAGCTCGACAGGAGTGATGCTGACCACATCACACACCGAGTGCCGATTGGTCTATAAAATACAGGTCTAGCCCTATATGCCCAAGACGTCTGAGGGCGGGGAATAGGATCCTTTACCTTTATTTTAGATTTAGACTACAGGCTTCTGTGGTAGAGCCGACATGAAAAGCGAAGACAACGTGCAGTACCCAGTCATGCAGGTAATAGAAGGCAGACAAAGAGCAATCATGGGAGGTCTAATTACCTTCTCCAATCGCTAAAACAAAATGGTTATTTTTACGATGGTCTCCCCATTTGTACACCACTAGTTGTAGGTCAGCTGTATTGATTAATTGGTTGGACTAGTCTACCATGTGTCGCAGTCTGTTGTTGTCTGTTATTTACGTTTTTATTTCCGAGAAAGAGACGGCCTGTGACATAGGTTTTGTCACTCTCTAGGGAGGTTGTGTGTTAGACCCAGTATCTAAATGTTCTAGAAGTGTTAAAAGCTCTGGCATGATGAAATATACGCGGTATGAGCGCGAGTGCTGTATATCCCTGTGACCTTGTGTAAAAGTCGAATCGCTCGAGGCCGACCTATCAGAGGTGAGGTTGACAGTAGGTCGTCCAGTCAGAAGCGAGCAAGTGTGTGGCGGTGTGCAAATGGGGTGACCAGCGTAAAATTTACCAAATTTACTGCCCTCAAAATCGAAATAGCTATAGACAAGCTTTTAAAGGACATGAAAGGTGTTAAGTCATAGTGCGCCTCTTGTACATTCAGTTGCTATATTAGCGTAAGGGGGAAAGGGGGTGCGGGGAGGGTTTAGAAAAACTTTTCCACACAATCCAGGTGAAGATAGTACTTTAGTACCAGGTTGTCTATCAATATCATTTGCAGCCAGGTATAAGCAAGCCCTCTTGCGGGTTTGGGCCATCTCAGACCAAGACATCAGACTTGAGTAAAATCTCAAAACTTCAAGCTGCAAAACACACCATATGTCATGGAAGAATAACTTTGACATCGCAGAGTGCTAGAATCCATATTTCGTGGTAATGTAGTGATGTGGCTTATATAAAATAAATGATCAGTCATTTTGACATCTCTATATTGTTATCTAATGAAAGGAAATCACCTTCATCGACTGACATATTTGTAGAAGGTAACCAAATAGAAAGTCGTAATCATTTTCTGTAATGATGTGTATTTATGGAGACTAAACCAACTAGTCGCGGTGAACGTCTTTTGTGATATGTATTCATGGCAATTACCCCAGCTAGCTTCGTGGTGAACATCTTCTGTAATGATGTGTCTTTATGAAAATTACCCTAGCTAGCTTCGTGGTGAACATCTTCTGTAATGATGTGTCTTTATGAAAATTACCACAGCTAGCTTCGTGGTGAACATCTTTTGTAACGATGTGTCTATATGAAAATTACCCCAGTTAGCTTCATGGTAAACATCTTCTGTAATGATGTGTCTTTATGAAAATTACCCCAGCTAGCTTCGTGGTGAACATTTTCTGTAATTATGTGTCTTTATGAAAATTACCCCAGCTAGCTTCGTGGTGAACATCTTTTGTAATGATGTGTCTTTATGAAAATTACCCCAGCTAGCTTCGTGGTGAACATCTTCTGTAATGATGTGTCTATATGAAAATTACCCCAGCTAGCTTCGTGGTGAACATCTTCTGTAATGATGTGTCTCTATGAAAATTACCCCAGCTAGCTTCGTGGTGAACATCTTCTGTAATGATGTGTCTCTATGAAAATTACCCCAGCTAGCTTCGTGGTGAACCTCTTCTGTAATGATGTGTCTTTATGAAAATTACCCCAGCTAGCTTCGTGGTGAACATCTTCTGTAATGATGTGTCTTTATGAAAATTACCACAGCTAGCTTCGTGGTGAACCTTTTCTGTAATGATGTGTCTTTATGAAAATTACCACAGCTAGCTTCGTGGTGAACATCTTCTGTAATGATGTGTCTTTATGAAAATTACCCCAGCTAGCTTCGTGGTGAACATCTTCTGTAATGATGTGTCTTTATGAAAATTACCCCAGCTAGCTTCGTGGTGAACCTCTTCTGTAATGATGTGTCTTTATGAAAATTACCCCAGCTAGCTTCGTGGTGAACCTTTTCTATGACGATGTGGCCGGAAAGGCAACCTTGCCCACTCAACTTAGCGAATGCACCACTAACAATACAACATGATTCACTCTGTCAGGTATTGAGAGCAACGATGGCAGTGAGACCTGCCACACCTTCAACCACTGTGACAATAAGACCTCAGAAACTAGATGTCGCTGCAACATCGGGTTCGATTCCGACTGTCACGGCTGTGCAGGTAAACTGATTTTGTTTTGTGTTTTTGTGTGGAAATTAATGCCAGTTTGCAATGTCCTGTATAGTTTATTCAACTAATTGTTACCTTTACACCCTAAAAACGGACATTCCGCTTTTCTGGCTTGGTGTTGACGTGGGGGGGGGGGGGGGGGGGGGGAGTGTTGTGGAGCCTGAGGGTTTAAGACCACAGGGCGACTGCTGTCGCCACGGACTCTGCGGGTTAGGGTGTTTATTTTTGTTCCTGACAGAGAAAGTCACCTTGCCGGGGTTCGAACTCGGGGCTCCTG
This sequence comes from Candidula unifasciata, assembly GCA_905116865.2. Lineage (NCBI taxonomy): Eukaryota > Metazoa > Mollusca > Gastropoda > Stylommatophora > Geomitridae > Candidula > Candidula unifasciata. The sequence continues at coordinate 200,333 of CAJHNH020006312.1, read as the reverse complement.
CAGAAGAGCCCGACGTTATAATCGTTCCACCAGCCTCATTGCTACCTTTAGAACCAATGAGGGGAATATCCTAACAATGCAGACACGTCTCAGAAGAGCAGATGAAGTCTAAGCCTTTTAACGAAGAAAGAACGAGAAATGTAACAACACAAACTTGGTGTCAGGTAACAAGGACGAGGTGATATGGACGAGGTAACAGCGACGGGATAACAGGGACGAGGTAATAAGGACGAGGTAATATGGACGAGGTAACAGAGATGGGGTAATAGGGATGAGGTAACAGGTTCGGGGTAACAGGGAGGAGGTAACAGGGACGAAGTAACGGGGACGAGGTAATAGGGACGAGGTAATAGGGATGAGGTAACAGGGACGAGGTAACAGGGAAGAGGTAACAGGGACGAGGTTATAGGAACGAGGTAACAGGGACTAGGTAATGGGGACGAGGTAATAGGGACGGGGTAACAGGGACAGGGTAACAAGGACGATGTAATATGGACGAGGTAACAGGGATGGGATAATAGGGACGACGTAATATGGACGAGGTAACGGGGACGGGGTAATAGGGATGAGGTAACAGGAACGTGGTAACAGGGACGAGGTAATAGGGATGAGGTAACAGGGACGAGGTAATAGGGACGAGGTTATAGAGACGAGGTAACAGGGATGGGGTAAAAGAGACGGGGTAATATGGACGAGGTAACAGGGACGAGGTAATATGGATGAGGTAACAGGGACGGGGTAACAGGGATGAGGTGCCAGGGACGAGATTATAGGGATGAGGTAACAGGGACGAGGTAATAGGGATGAGGTAACAGGGACGAGGTAATAGGGATGAGGTAACAGGGACGAGGTAATAGGGATGAGGTAACAGGGACGAGGTAATAGGGATGAGGTAACAGGGACGAGGTAATAGGGATGAGGTAACAGGGACGAGGTAATAGGGACGAGGTAACAGGGACGAGGTAACAGGGACGAGGTTATAGAGACGAGGTAACAGGGATGGGGTAAAAGAGACGGGGTAATATGGACGAGGTAACAGGGACGAGGTAATATGGATGAGGTAACAGGGACGGGGTAACAGGGATGAGGTGCCAGGGACGAGATTATAGGGATGTATTAGGGACGAGGTAATATTGATGAGGTAAAAGGGACGAGGTAATAGGGATGAGGTAAAAGGGACGAGGTAATAGGGATGAGGTAAAAGGGACGGGGTAATAGGGATGAGGTAAAAGGGACGGGGTAATAGGGTTGATGTATCTAGTGATAGCCATCTTTTCCTTGGTCAATTTTTAAGCGAAAACAGAGCACAACAAATTGCCCATTTGTTACCCTTGCTTGTCTGGACCTGGTTATCTTGTAACCATCAGGGATTCCAGTATTACCTTGGGTGCTTTATTAATATCCTACCCCAAACAGGGAAAACCTACAGGTCACGGGACAGTCTAATATTTCAGGGAGTGGTAGATAGGCTGCATTCGTGGGACCTAGGCTGCATTATCTCGTGGGATGTCGATTAATTGGGGTTAAGGCCAGATGATTTTGGGTCATTAAAAGCGTCAGAAAGCTAGAAAACCCAATCTTACCACCCTCTAAATTGTTGGACTTTCTGTGACGTCATCTGAGGAAGGATATTAATAGAGAACCTAACCTTGCAGTTGAACCGGGTTTCTAGGATTTGTGCCTGGGGGATTCTCATTTGAATATAGACAGTTTTGCACCTTGTGTCACCAGGTGTTAATCATTCAGTGTGCGGTGCTAGTGAGGGTCGAGTTCACTAACATTTGAACCCAAGCCTTTTGGAGCCGACAGGATGTCATCTAGCCACTAATCTACCTCGCCTCCCTCTGGCCTATGTTATTGTTTATTATTGTGTGACTAACTGTTAACATGCACTGCAGTCTTCTAATTTCACTCCACAGATGTTAACGAGTGCATTGAGAACTTGCATGAATGTAACCTCCACACACAAACGTGCGTCAATACAATCGGTGCTTATGACTGCAAATGCCATCCTGGCTACGAAGAGGTCAAAGGCAATTGCATCGGTAAGAAAAATATGTTTTGCTAAGTTTCATATCTTTGTCTCGTGTGTTATTTCCACTCTTATCCACCTGTGAGCCACTAGACAGAGCTAATATACACATCCATACAAACTGCCAGTACTGCGTTTAAATTAGTTCCAGTAATTGAGATTACAAGTCATAATTAAATACAAATCAAACGCAAAAATTGCATCCAAAAAAAAAAAAAAAAAAGCGAAGTAATAAAAGCCTATAATAAAATGTGATTTTTTTTTTTTTTTTTAGTTGAGTGCTTCTACGCCATATCAGGCGTGGTTAGGTTAGTTGCGTATCCTTTACAGGACGTTGCAAAACCAACCCCAACAGTCCCTGGCTGTTGTGTGGTTTTTCAAGACAAATTTACGTCCAGTAGTTTGCCATTGCTTTCTGGACGATCGGCTGTCTTTATACCACTGTTAAAACCAACGCAAAGCGCATGGCCCGCAGTTGGGATCGAACCCGGCATCACGAAGTGTTCGCATCGACTTAGCCACAGAGCCGACATCAGGCATGGTAATACAATAAATAAGTCCACAACATGGGAAGTAGAACAGCGCAGCTTTGCAAAAACAGTCAAAATGCTTAAAAAAAAATGCTTGGTTATCTTGGTAATCTTAGTTTCAGCTTCATAGCAAACGAGTCACCCCATAGTTGCTCCGCTCCTGTGCCAACGAAAAACACACAGAATGTTTGTCGCAGTCCCTTGGGGAAAAATTGACAGACTGCTGTCTCAGCATGTGCACTGGCATACACACGCATCAAAAGCATGCGGTAGCCATAGAAGTGCTAACACAAACAGTTTTACATTAGAAATGCAGTTCATCATCAACAGTATCAGAAGTCGCCAACAGATCATCAGTTGCGCAGGCAATCAATATTAATCACATAAGGGCACCACCAATACTGCGGCCATCAGAAGTGCTAACACAAACAGATTTACATTAGAAATGCAGTTCATCATCAACGGTATCAGAAGTCGCCAACAGATCATCAGTTGCGCACGCAATCAATATTAATCACTTAAGGGCATCACCAATATTGCGGCGACAGGCCACGCACCATTTTCTGAATCTACAGTTCACAACACAACGTTGGTCACAGCCGAAAAACATTCCAAATGAAATCCGCAGCTCACAGGGTCGCGCCATGCACTCAACTCAGTAGCTGGCGCGACGAAACTGTATCCTTTCAGTCTACAAATTGATCAAAAATGCAACGGCCACAGTCTGGCAGAAGCAAAAACTTTGCCTCCACGAGAAACAGTAAACACGGCTGTGTCCATTTTGACCGGAAAACAACTGTAATGGGTTCCATGACTAGTGTGTGTGTGTGTGGGGGGGGGGGGGGGGGGGGGGGGGGGGGGGGGGGATAGTTCTGGAACAAGACCAGAGTCCAGAAGTAAATAAACTACCAGAATTTTCCTCCGGAGTTTAGATTTGGCAAACTCAAAGAAGAAATAGAATACAGCACTTACTTCAGTTCAGTACCTAACACACATACCAGATGTTGATCAAAGCCCAACACACACATACCAGGTGTTAATCATAGCCCAACACATACATACCATATGTTGATCATAACTCAACACACAAATACCAGATGTTGATCATAGCCCAACACATACATACCAGATGTTAATCTTAGCCCAACACACACATACCAGATGTTGATCATAGCTCAACACACACATACCAGATGTTGATCATAGCCCAACACACACATACCAGATTTTAATCATAGCCCAACACATACATACCAGATGTTGATCAAAGCCCAACACACACATACCAGATGTTAATCATAGCCCAACACACACATACCAGATGTTAATCATAGCCCAACACATACATACCAGATGCTAATCATAGCCTAACACACACATACCAGATGTTGATCATAGCCCAACACATACATACCAGATGTTAATCATAGCCCAACACATACATACCAGATGTTAATCATAGCCCAACACATACATACCAGATGCTAATCATAGCCCAACACATACATACCAGATGTTAATCATAGCCCAACACATACATACCAAATATTAATCATAGCCCAACACACACATTCCAGATGTTAATCATAGCCCAACACATACATACCAGATGTCAATCATAGCCCAACACACACACATACCAGATGTTGATCAAAGCCCAACACACACATACCAGATTTTGATCATAGCTCAACACACACATACCAGATGTTGATCATAGCCCAACACATACATACCAGATGTTAATCATAGCCCAACACATACATACCAGATGTTGATCATAGCCCAACACACACATACCAGATGTTGATCAAAGCCCAACACACACATACCAGATTTTGATCATAGCTCAACACACACATACCAGATGTTGATCAAAGCCCAACACATACATACCAAATGTTGATCTTTGATCCAGAAACTATAAATTGTAAACTCTTTAGCTCCGAACTATGGATATAGCCACCCTTCGGCCTTGATTCCATGATAGATACCGTAAATCTGAAAAATATGCAGCTTGTCTGCCTACCCCCAAGCGTGAACTCGTACCCGTAGTAGTTTTTCACCCGGTCGCAACGTAGCTGGTTTAACTACCGCTTTCTCCACATATCCGGAAAACGTGTTGGTTTAACCAACTTAGCTAGCGCGCTGGGTAGGATAATATGTCGATTACCTAAAAACTATGGATGGTTAGTTGCGTATCCTTTACAGGACGTTGCAGAACCAACCCCAACAGCCCATGGCTGTTGTGTGGTTTTTTTAGGCAAATTTACGTCCAGTAGTTTGTCATTGCTTTCTGGATGGTCGGCTTTTTTTATACCAGTTCCGAAACCAATGCAAGGCGCATGGCCCGCAGCTGGGATCGAACCTGGCATCCCGGCATTACGAAACACCTAATAACTAAACAAATATCAAAAATTAATCGCCAGCTCTGAAGACAAACATATACACATAATGTTAATCGCCGCTTTCAGTTTAGTGTGTTTTGTGTACTTCCAGATGTTGACGAATGCTCTGTCGGCACCTTCACATGTCCCCCAAACACCGGCTGCATCAACACAGATGGAGCCTACGAGTGTCGCTGCTGTGCTGGATATGTCCAGAAGGGAGATAACTCCACAAACTGTGAACTGGACACCAGTACGTCAAAAATTACTTATCTTTCGGTTTCCCATCCTGCAACATTTCTTTCTACCGCCATGTCTTTTTTATAAAGTTGTCATTGTCTTGTAACCGTTTATTATGTCAACAGCTCCTAGTGTTATCTCTTTACTGTTATCTCTTCCTACATGAAAGTATCATTTCTACTGTTGTCTCTTTTTCATCATCAGTTCTCCTTATGCCTAGTGGCACATGAGGCTTCAGAGAGGACTTTCCATGCTTTCCTGTCCTGTGCAATCTTCAGTGCAGTTTTCCATGTCAAAGATGCCACACTCAGGTCACTTTCCATCGTTCGTCTCCATTTTTTTTTTTTTTGGGGGGGGGGGGGGGGGCGCCTTTTTTCTCTTTTCCCTCTGGTATCCATGTGAGAGCTGTTTTGGCAGGTATATCAGGATTCATTCTCATAACGTGGACAAGCTATTTCCATCTTCTCTTGGGTATCATACTGTCTAGAGTTTCTTGGTTTTTGACTTGAAGTAGTTTAGTGTTTGAGATTGTATATGGCCAGAAAATTTTGATAATTCTACGTAGACATGTGTGGTGGAAGGTGGACAGCTTGTGTGCATCCTTTTTGGTCATTCTCCAGCATTTCGCTCCATAAAGAAGAACTGGCAAAATGATGCTCTTGTAGAGTCGGAGTTTCGTTCCTCTGCTGTAATTGTTGGATTTCCAGATTTGCTTCATCCTTCCAAAAGCAGCTCTAGCTTTGTTCAGGCGTGACTGTATGTCTTCCTCTGTCCCTCCCAGTAGGGACACCACACTGACAAGATTTGTAAAATGTTCTACATTTTCAAGTGATTGGTTACTTATGGTCACTGGTTGTTGGTTTGGACTGTTTGTCATGATCTTAATTTTCTTTGTATTTATTCTCAGTCCCACCATTTTTGCTGTGCTGTCTTGTCTGTTACTTTTCTCTTGTATATGTTCATGTTTATGTGAAAGCAGTGCTATATTATCTGCAAAATCAAGGTCCTCAAGCATGTTGAATGGAGTCCACCGTAAACCTTTCAATGTCTTGTCTACTGTGTTTTTTTAGTATCCAATAAATCACAATGTTGAAAAGGAGAGATGACATGACAAATCCCTGTCTTACACCCGTCTTTACTGGGAAAGATGTAATTTTTTTATACTGCAGGAAAAGTCTTTATAGAAGAGAGCAATTATGTTGACTATTTTTTCTGGAATTCCATAATGTCGTAGAATTTTCCAGAGACTGTCTCTATGGACGCTGTCAACAGCTTTCTCAAAGTCCAAAGCTGGCTCTTTTTACATAACAGTATCACTTCTACTGTATTCTCTACTTATATACCAGTATCACTTCTACTGTTATCTCTACTTATATACCAGTATCACTTCTACTGTTATCTCTACCTATATACCAGTATCACTTCTACTGTTATCTCTACTTATATACCAGTATCACTTCTACTGTTATCTCTACCTATATACCAGTATCACTTCTACTGTTATCTCTACTTATATACCAGTGTCACCTCTACTGTTATCTCTACTTATATACCAGTATCACTTCTACTGTTATCTCTACTTATATAACAGTATCACTTCTACTGTTATCTCTACTTACATACCAGTATCACTTCTACTGCTATCTCTACTTACATACAGGTATCACTTCTACTGTTATCTCTACTTACATACCAGTATCACTTCTACTGCTATCTCTACTTATATACCAGTATCACTTCTACTGCTATCTCTACTTATATACCAGTATCACTTCTACTGTTATCTCTACTTATATACCAGTATCACTTCTACTGTTATCTCTACTTATATACCAGTATCACTTCTACTGTTATCTCTACTTATATAACAGTATCACTTCTACTGTTATCTCTACTTACATACCAGTATCACTTCTACTGCTATCTCTACTTACATACAGGTATCACTTCTACTGTTATCTCTACTTACATACCAGTATCACTTCTACTGCTATCTCTACTTATATACCAGTATCACTTCTACTGCTATCTCTACTTACATACCAGTATCACTTCTAATGCTATCTCTACTTACATACCAGTATCACTTCTACTGTTATCTCTACTTATATACCAGTATCACTTCTACTGCTATCTCTACTTATATACCAGTATCACTTCTACTGTTATCTCTACTTATATACCAGTATCACTTCTACTGTTATCTCTACTTTATACCAGTATCACTTCTACTGTTATCTCTACTTATATACCAGAATCACTTCTACTGTTATCTCTACTTACATACCAGTATCACTTCTATTGCTATCTTTACTAATATATCAGTATCACTTCTACTGTTATCTCTACTTATATACCAGTATCACTTCTACTGTTATCTCTACTTATATACCAGTATCACCTCTACTGTTATCTCTACTTATATACCAGTATCACTTCTACTGTTATCTCTACTTACATACCAGTATCACTTCTACTGCTATCTCTACTTATATAACAGTATCACTTCTACTGTTATCTCTACTTATATACCAGTATCACTTCTACTGTTATCTCTACTTATATACCAGTATCACTTCTACTGCTATCTCTACTTATATACCAGTATCACTTCTACTGTTATCTCTACTTACATACCAGTATCACTTCTACTGCTATCTCTACTTACATACCAGTATCACTTCTACTGTTATCTCTACTTACATACCAGTATCACTTCTACTGCTATCTCTACTTATATACCAGTATCACTTCTACTGTTATCTCTACTTACATACCAGTATCACTTCTACTGCTATCTCTACTTACATACCAGTATCACTTCTACTGTTATCTCTACTTATATACTAGTATCACTTCTACTGTCATCTCTACTTATATACCAGTATCACTTCTACTGTTTTCTCTACTTATATACAAGTAACACTTCTACTGTTATCTCTACTTATATACCAGTATCACTTCTACTGTTATCTCTTCTTACATGACAATATAACCTCTACTGTTATCTCTTCTTACATGACAGTATCACCTGTACTGTTATCTCTTCTTACATGACAGTATCACTTCTACTGTTATCTCTTCTTACATGACAGTATCACTTCTACTGTTATCTCTTCTTACATGACAGTATCACTTCTACTGTTATCTCTTCTAACATGACAGTATCACTTCTACTGTTATCTCTTCTTACATGACAGTATCACTTCTACTGTTATCTCTTCTTACATGACAGTATCACTTCTACTGTTATCTCTTCTTACATAACAGTATCACTTCTACTGTTATCTCTTCTTACATGACAGTATCACTTCTACTGTTATCTCTTCTTACATGACAGTATCACTTCTACTGTTTTCTCTTCTTACATGACAGTATCACTTCTACTGTTATCTCTTCTTACATGACAGTATCACCTGCACTGTTATCTCTTCTTACATGACAGTATCACTTCTACTGTTATCTCTATTCACATGACAGTATCACTTCTACTGTTATCTCTTCTTACATAACAGTATCACTTCTACTGTTATCTTTTCTTACATGACAGTATCACCTGCACTGTTATCTTTTCTTACTTGACAGTATCACTTCTACTGATATCTCCTATTACATGACAATATCACTTCTACTGTTATCGCTTCTTACATGACAGTATCACCTGCACTGTTATCTCTTCTTACATGACAATATAACCTCTACTGTTATCTCTTCTTACATGACAGTATCACATCTACTGTTATCTCTTCTTACATAACAGTATCACTTCTACTGTTATCTCTTCTTACATACCAGTATCACTTCTACTGTTATCTCTTCTTACATGACAGTATCACTTCTACTGTTATCTCTTCTTACATGACAGTATCACCTGCACTGTTATCTCTTCTTACATTACAGTATCACTTCTACTGGTATCTCTTCTTACATTACAATATAACCTCTACTGTTATCTCTTCTTACATGACAGTATCACCTGCACTGTTATCTCTTCTTACATGACAATATCACTTCTACTGTTATCTCTTCCTACATGACAGTATCACTTCTACTGTTATCTCTTTTTACATGACAGTATCACCTGTACTGTTCTCTCTTTTTACATGACAGTATCACTTCTACTGTTATCTCTTTTTACATGACAGTATCACCTGTACTGTTATCTCTTTTTACATGACAGTATCACTTCTACTGTTATCTCTTCTTACATGACAATATCACTTCTACTGTTATCTCTTCCTACATGACAGTATCACTTCTACTGTTATCTCTTTTTACATGACAGTATCACTTCTACTGTTATCTCTTTTTACATGACAGTATCACTTCTACTGTTATCTCTTTTTACATGACAGTATCACATCTACTGTTATCTCTTTTTACATGACAGTATCACCTGCACTGTTAATTCTTTTTGCATGACAGTATCACTTCTACTGTTATCTCTTTTTACATGACAGTATCACCTGCACTGTTAATTCTTTTTGCATGACAGTATCACTTCTACTGTTATCTCTTCCTACATGACAGTATCACTTCTACTGTTATCTCTTTTTACATGACAGTATCACTTCTACTGTTATCTCTTTTTACATGACAGTATCACATCTACTGTTATCTCTTCTTACATGACAGTATCACTTCTACTGTTATCTCTTCTTACATGACAGCATCTCTTATAGTGTTTTTTTTTTAATCTTATCTCTTTCAAGAAATAGCATGACTTCTACTGTTTTTTTTATCTTATCTCTTCCAACAAGACAGCATCACTTCTACTGTTATTTTTTCCTATCTATTCCAACAAGACAGCATCACTTCTACTGTTATTTTATCTTATCTATTCCAAAAAGACAGCATCATTTCTACTGTTATTTTATCTTATCTATTCCAACAAGACAGCATCACTTCTACTGGGTTTTTTTTATCTTATCTCTTCCAACATTACACCATCACTTCTGCTGTTGCGTTATGTCTTCCAGACACACTATCTCTTTCCCGACACCAGTTTAACTCTCGCTGTGTGCAGGGTATCTCAAAGATTCTATACATAAGCGAAATATACACTTTTTTGTAATGATAACCTTAAATATACATATATATATATATTCTCTACATGACTGTCATTTGTTTGAAAATATATATCGAAGCATGTCCTTTAGCCTGTAATGGGGTTGCTGATGTTTTTGGTTCCTATGTATGGATATTTATGAGACACTTTTTAGTATTTTATATGTCAGCATTGTTTTTCGTTGTATTGTCATGTCTAGCATGAATTATCTCAACCGATATTGTCTCTTCTAGATTTCATATGCCTTCCATTATGTAAACCCCTTAGTCTTTCTTCTCGCTTTTAGAGCTTTATGTCATCTTTGGCTTGTGAATTATGAAGGAAATATATTAGGCTAACTGAAACGTAGAAAGTCAGCTTCACTTTATCACAAACACATACGTTAAGTGAACATTGGCGCTGGAGTGCTGTCTTTAGCAAGTTACAAAAAATGCACATTAAATAACTACACAATACCACAAACAAGAATAGATACACTCACTACACTGAAGTACTGTATTTATCCCTCTATAGGCTGCACCCAATTTCTGAGATGATATATCTAGGGGGGGGGGGGGGGGGGGGGAATAACTTTTGGTTTAGTATGTCCTGATACCAAAACAGAAACAGTAGTATCTGTAAGCAGTGAAAGATAGACCGGATGTGAGCAAGTTCAGTCAATCAATCAGCAAGCTCTTTACGGAAAGTCGCTTTCTTCAAGCACGCCTGAGAGTATCGCTTTTCCTAGTCAGTTCTACGGCCCCATGTGCTTTCAATGCTAATGCCTTTTCAACGTCCTGTACCCATCTTCGCGGTGGTCGACCCCTGCCGCGCCTTCCACAGACTGCACCTTCCATTACTGTCTTTTCCAAGCCACCATGACGCTTGATGTGGCCAAAATACTTCAAGTTTAGAGACAGGATGCTGTTTATAAGCCAGTTCTCTTTGATGTTCATCTCGTTTAGAATGTCGATGTTTTGCCTCTTCTTGATCCATAGTATTCTCTGAATTTTTCTATAGCATTTCAATTCAATTCAATTCAAAAGTTCCAGTCTTTTTTTCTCAGTGACTGACTAATAGTCCAGGACTACAACTGTCAGATGCCACAGGAAAAATGTCGCCAAAAATGAGCAAGTTATAGTTGTAAATTTAGAAGTGCTTAACACATAAGAAAATGGAAACTGGTCAGCTGGGATAGGGTTCTTGTAAGTAAGAAAAATGAAAAATGTGTAAAATGAATTAAATTGAAGATGCTCTTGAAAAAAAAAAAAAATTCAAAAGTTGACAATCTTTTTTGGTGACAAGAAAGCGAAATACCCGAAGGCAAAACCCAGTCTGCTGGAATATGTCTAGAAAATATGGCCAGATAGCATTTCTGTGTCTGTGGAAACGTTTAATGTGAAGCGTCTCAATTATCGGACACCATAGGAGTTCCACAGGGTGAACTTGAGGCCAGTTAGGTCTGGCTTGGGTGTTGCGAACTCGCTTCATAATGCCGGGGTGGCGGGTTCGATACCAGCTGCAGACATTATCTCTTGCGTTGGTTTCGACAGTGGTACCATGAGCTGACCGTTTAAAAACAATGGCAAACTACTGAGCTTAAACTTTGGCTAGAAAAACCAAAACAGCCAGAAAATGCTAGGTGTGGTTGTGCAACATCTTGTGAAGGACAAGCAACAAACTAAAACTGGGCGAGGCGCTTCATGGCACGAAATGATCTAGTAATTTAACAGCGGACAACAATGGGGGCAGGGACTTCCCAACACATGCTAGGAAAAAGTGAGTTTCAAAGACATGTTCGGAAATGACATGTTGGCTAATATTTTGAATGTAAGCCTCGTCCTATTTTTCCATCAAAGATTTTCCGTTAAAAGACTGCTGCCTTCTTCTTCGTCTTCTTCTTCGTCTTCTTCTTCTACTTCGTCTTTTTCTTCTACTTCGTCTTCTACTTCGTGTTCTTTTTCTACTTGTCTTCTTCTTCTACTTCGTCTTCTCCTTCCACTTCGTCTTCTTCTTCTACTTCGTCTTCTTCTTCTACTTCCTCTTCTTCTTCTACTTCGTCTTCTTCTTCTACTTCGTCTTCTTCTTCTACTTCGTCTTCTTCTTCTACTTCGTCTTCTTCTTCTACTTCGTCTTCTACTTCGTCTTCTTTTTCTACTTGTCTTCGTCTTCTACTTCGTCTTCTTCTTCCACTTCGTCTTCTTCTTCTACTTCGTCTTCTTCTTCTACTTCCTCTTCTTCTTCTACTTCGTCTTCTTCTTCTACTTCGTCTTCTTCTTCTACCTCGTCTTCTTCTTCTACTTCGTCTTCTTCTTCTACTTCGTCTTCTTCTTCTTAGAGTCCATGCCGTTTAGCGTTGGTTGTCATGTCTATACACAACCTTCTATCTCGTGTACTTTCAGTCAATTCTGACACAGATGATCTTCCATGCAATGATGTCAAACCGTCCAGCATATGTTCTCTCTGTCTCCCTCTGCCTCTCATCCCCTTCAACTTTCCTACTGTACGTTTTCTCCTTCTCATCACATCACCAAAGAATGAAGATTGTCTCTTTCTGATGTGGGCAACCAGTTCTCTTCATGAGTCAGTTTCTTTCAAAACGTCTTGATTACTCTCTTTTTTTTTTTTAAATCTGTGCAGGGTATTCTCATCATTCGTCTATAAAAGTAGAAAACAATCACATATATGCCTGGCCAGTAAACTTTGTGGCATGTGTCTCGCCACCACACCAATGAGTTAGGAACTCAGTTTCATAATTCTAACTTACTGTGATCGATTCAGCCAAAGGCGATTTGACAACAGGCCATTTTGTGTGATTTTGACTACCATTCAGAAAGCAATGAAACTAACGAGTGTGAAATTGCAGGAAAAGACTATAAATTGCTAATGAATGCTAGGATTGTTTTGTGTTTTCGTGTAAATGAAATACAACTAACCTAACCTTTCTTAAACGGTCTTATTTTCGCCAAAATGATTTCAGGTTTCAACCTACCGGCCAATGCAAAATGTTGCCACGAATGTCCAGACCCCATCCTGTGTAGTGAGAGCGGCCCCTATTGCTACAACGGTCTGGGCCAGAACAACAGGAAGACGTACGATAACTTTAGAAGAATGACTCAAGAGCTGTGCCTCCAGAACCTTCAATTTGACGATGACAGATACCAGAAAGGAGAATGTAGTGTCAACACTGGACCTCCAGGTAACCATATCTTTTGCCCCTTTGTCAGCATCATGATAATAGTAATATGTTGAATGTTGAATTAGGAATCGACATCACAGCCCTCGGGATACCCCTCATAAGCGCTCCGTCCCCTTCTCCAGTAGCAAGCGAAAAGTTAAAAATCCGATGGTACTAGTAACTGTCTGATTGTATATTCGTCTCGCCTTTCCCCTGAGTGTCGAGCGTCGGCCAGATCCCCTTGTAACTCCTCGCAGTGCCATTCTTCTCAGACCATCATTATAATTGTAATAACAGTATAACTGAATTCAGACATACATTCATCACTCTATACCTTCATACAAATAATCTGAGTCAAATCCCGCTCTGTATTTTGTAAACAAGATAATTCAGTCATAGTTCGCTTTCTAAGATAATTCATTCATAGTTCGCTTTCTAAGATAATTCAGTCATAGTTCCCTTTATAAGATAATTCATTCATAGTTCGCTTTCTAAGTTAATCCAGTCATAGTTCGCTTTCTAAGATAATTCAGTCATAGTTCGCTTTCTAAGATAATTCATAGTTCGCTTTCTAAGATAATTCAGTCATAGTTCGCTTTCTAAGATAATTCAGGCCATTCAATCTTATCTCACTCTATACTAGCTTACTGATAAGAGACTAAGACATTAATAAAATCTAGTATCCAAGAAATGTGGCTAGGTACACACACCAAATTCTCTCTTCAAGACTCACTTCATCGCCTCTCTAGAGAGGGGCAGTCTATTAAATTCAGACTAAGGACAGGGCATAACAGACTTCGTCAACATATGTTCAGACTTGTCGGTGTAGGAAACACGGGAGACATGAAGCTGCAACTTGGCAGCCGAAAATGCTGAGCATGTGCTCCAACACTGTCAACTGTATGCTGCCAACAGGGACGCAATGTGACCTGTTCCAACCACAATGAAGGCAAAACTGTGTGGTGCACGAGAAGATATGGACTGCATTGATAGCTTTCATACAGTTGACTGGCCTCAAGCATTTTCTCCAAGTGGTCAAACCATTTGATTTGCTGTGTTTCTATGTAATTTAGAATTGATCTCAGTACACTCACTACTAAGGTGTTGCGAGTCCGACTCGTAATCCAACGTAACGCGATCGAAACCCACTGCGGGCTGCGTGGATTTGTATCGTGGTATGGGACGTCGCAGGTCGACCCAGCCTCAAATGGGTACCAGGATGGGCTGTCCTGGGAAAGTAAGGACAGCTGGCGTAATGCTGACCACATAACCCACCGAGTGCTGATTGTCTGTAAAAATATGGGTGCTCTTCCCATATGCCCGATACACCTAAAGGCGTGGAAGGGATCTTTACTTACACTCACTAAAGGAGGTTTGTTACTGTTCATGCCAGAGCCTCACCATGCTTGACTTATACTTTTAAAAGTCGATCGGCATCAAAACAAATCATGTTCATTCTCATGTAGCCATGTTTGTTAGGCTGGGTCGACCCAGTGTGGATTTGAACCCATGGCTTTCTGGTTGGTAGGCAAGTGTCGGGTTACTACACCTTTGTGGTTGCCACTCATCATCTCATCTCATCATATCATTTCATCTCAGTAAATTATCTTCTCATCACATCACCTCATCTCATCACATGATCTTAGCACATCATCTCATCATCTCATCGTCTTATCACATCTCATCACAACATCCCATCATGTCATCTTATCTCATCACATCATTTAATTTCATCTCGCATCTCATCAATTCATCTCACCACATTATCTCATCTTATAACTCATCACATCATCTCATCTAATCTTATCACATCACTTGATCTCATCTCATCAAATTATCTCATCTCATCACATCTCGTCAGATCGTCTCATTTCATCACATCATCTAATCACATCATCTAATCACATCATCTCATCTCCTCACATCGTCTCATTTCATCACATCAGTCCATCACATCATTTCATCACATCACCTCATCTCATCATCTCATCTCATCATCTTATCTCACTTTATCTGATTTCATCTGACTCGTTTTGAACTTTGTGGTAATGAGGGAAAGCATACTTTACAAGGAAGTGCCCGTTGGTTCGCTCCCACAGTTATGTAATAATTAGACTTTTTTTCTGGATCGTCCGTGAACCCAATGATTACTGGCTTCCCGTGCATTACGACATTTGACCTAATCTATGGATGTCCCCATATATCTTAACGTGTATTATTCGTATCCCTGTTTCATGGTCTATCACAAACGCATTGAGACAATTATTATATAAATGACTATAGCATGTCTACAAAATGCACATAGGTCTGCACAGGTGAAGCTTAGTCTTCCAAATTAAAGTTCAAATTTAAGTGCCGGGGATGGATTTCCTTGCACCAAGTTGTTCTATAAAGAGTGGTCTCTCGCCGCAGAATAGCTAGCTGTTTATGGGCGTAGATGAAAATGCAAGCGCTGAAAGGCTGGCTAGTTCCACTATCACTACCGACGGTCAGCCTATGGATCATGCTGATATTATTAATGCCCTACGAGAAATGGGAAGGTAGGAGGACTTTGTGGGCAGTGAATCCACATTATTCGCCAGCTAGGCAGACAACCAGGCAGATAGACAACCAGCCAAGCAGCCAGCCAGCCAGACAACCAGACCGACAGACAGTCAGCCAGACAACCAGACCGACAGACAGTCAGCCAGACAACCAGACCGACAGACAGTCAGCCAGACAACCAGACCGACAGACAGTCAGCCAGACAACCAGACCGACAGACAGTCAGCCAGACAACCAGACCGACAGACAGTCAGCCAGACAACCAGACCGACAGACAGTCAGCCAGACAACCAGACCGACAGACAGTCAGCCAGACAACCAGACCGACAGACAGTCAGCCAGACAACCAGACCGACAGACAGTCAGCCAGTCAACCTGACTGACAGTCAACCAGACAACTATCCAGACAACCAAAAAGCCTAACAGACAGACAGACAACCCGACAGACAGACAGACAGTCAACCTAGCTTGAAAAAATAAAAATTTAAAACACCATTGCTTTAATTTCTGATATTGGCTTATTACCGAACCAGGACCAGCTGCACCGATTAACTGTGATGACCCAAACATTTGTAAAGGAAAATTTGCTCCTCCACAGAATCTTGCAACAGGTAATATTTTGGTGTGTGCGTAGCTACGTATGGGTGTGTATGGCGTTTGTGTGTATGGCGTTTGTGTGTACACAATGTTTGTGTATATTGTATATACAGTTGATGTGGTGTATATAATAGTGTAAGTGTGTATACATAATGTTAGTGTGTGTGTGTATACAATGTTTTTGTATATGTGTTTTCGTTAGTATGTGCGTATATGTCTGCCTATATATCTTGGTGTGTGTGTATATGTACGTTGTGGGCGTATATACATACATACATACATACATACATACATACATACATACATACATACATACATACATACATACACACACACACATACACACATACACACATACACACATACACACATACAAACAGACAGACAGACAGACAGACAGACAGACAGACAAACTGACAAACTGACAGACAGACAGACACAACCCACCCACCCACACACACAGACAGACAGTCAGACAACAGACAGACAGACAAGACATAAACGGCAGACAGATATATTCAACTCGAGTCCTGCGCCCCCCCCCCCCCCCTCCCTACCCTGTGACGATCCATGTTCTCAACAGTGTGGCACCTGAGTCAACTTAGCTGACTACTCCTGCTCTCTGGCAAATTACGGATGAGTAGCAGATGTAGAAATATATTACGATATAAAGATTTTTACCGGTGGGGCATGAGTGATACAGGTATTGAGATGGATTTTTGGAAATCGGATGCCATTGACCTTGTTGCATGGAAGGGGAAAGATGGAGGGGTTAGAGGTGAAGGAGAACATGAGTGCAGATAGGTCAAGAACTTAGCGTCTGGGGAAACGGCCGTTAGATACATTCAATGGCAATAGTTGTCCTAACTATCCTTGCTCGAATTGTGGAGGGCGTCTTAACACGAGTAGATCTTGTTAGTAGTTACAGTTGCCCTCATCAGCTACTGTCATTTGGGAAATTGGGAACTGGCGTCCTGCAATCAGTGAGCCTTGAATCACTCGATAAACGCACATCAAGAACATATCGCGGATTTTCTGTCCAGGAGATTCATGTTTGTGATGTAACCAGCAGGCTGGTAGACTAACTGCTGCCGCTCGTCTGTGCGGTGAGCTGCTGTATGATAATGCTGACGTGGGGAAGATTCTAGGAGATCCAAGGGAAAGTGCTAAAGTACAGAATGGGAATGCATGCTCTCAAAGACTAATTCAACGGGGGTGTGTTGTGTAGAGTTTATGGGAGATATTCAACATTGATGAGGAAACATTGAGGAGTAGTTG
>CAJHNH020006312.1:165000-177500 GCA_905116865.2 Candidula unifasciata | reverse complement strand
TCTTTCTTCTTCCTCTCTTCTTTCGTCCTCTTCTCAGTCTTCCTCTTCTTCTTCCTGCTTCTTCTTCCTTCTTCTTCTCTTCATCTTCCTCTTCTTCTCCTCTTCTTCTTCCTCTTCTTCTTCTCTTCTTCTTCTCTGTCTTCTTTCCTCTTCTTCTTCCTCTTCTTCTTCCTCTTCTTCTTCCTCTTCTTCTTCCTCTTCTTCTTCCTCTTCTCTTCCTCTTTCTTCTTCCTCTTCTTCTTCCTCTTCTTCTTCCTCTTCTTCTTCCTCTTCTTCTTCTTCTTCTTCTTCTCCTCCTTCTTCTTCTTCTTCTTCTTCTTCTTCTTCTTCTTCATGTAGTTGTGGTAGAGATACTAGAAAGTGTTGTAGTAGTGTTTGTAGCAGTAACATAAATATGCACCTTGACTTACTGGGCCAGTGGGGAAGAACAAAAACTAAGTTAAAGTTATCCCACCGTAAACACCCTTAGCCATAACCCCCTCCCCCTTTTTTTTCCACTAACCCACCAACACCCCAAAATAAAAGGTAAAAGTGAAGTCGGGAGATGTCAACCAGCGTCATTGCACACGGTTATAAAACATAAGCTTTCTACCACCAGTATTGACAGCTGACAAGAAACTGTCCGCCTATGTCGCCGTCCGCGCGTAACTCCGTAGCTACAGCGACGTTCCTCCATTTACCCCAGAGTGTCAACACTGGTACCCATTTCCTAGAGGCTGGGTGAAACCCGGGAACCGCCCAGTTTCGAACACCGACCGTGGGCTGTAGCGAGTCACAGCTGGATTTGAAAGCGAGTCTCCTATTGACTGCGCTAACGCACCAATATTAGAATCTCTTCATGATCATTTGGAAATATAGGCCACTCTTCTTCTTAACGTTCACCAGCTTTAACCTGATGATCAGCTCCGATCTGAAGCACTCTTTGCAAAACATGCTCTCATGGAAAAGAGCAACAGAATGACAGAGAATGGCATCATGCAGGTAGGCAGTTCCACAGACATCCACCCTGGTGTGGTAGGACAGAGGATGTCATCAGGCAGGTAGGCAGTCCCACAGACATCCACCCTGGTGTGGTAGGACAGAGGATGTCATCAGGCAGGTCTGCGGTCTCAACGACATCCACCCTGGTGTGGTAGGACAGAGGATGTCATCAGGCAGGTCTGCAGTCTCACAGACATCCACCCTGATGTGGTAGGACAGAGGATGTCATCAGGCAGGTCTGCGGTCTTACAGACATCCACCCTGGTGTGGTAAGACAGAGGATGTCACCAGGCAGGTCTGCAGTCTTACAGACATCCACCCTGGTGACATAGGACAGAGTATGTCACCAGGCAGGTTTGCAGTCTCACAGACATCCACTCTGGTGAGGTAGGGATACAGCACTCAATCTCACATTCTCCCGTGTCGTCACATTTGATAGAAGTAGTCGGGGGCTGAATCCCTATCGCTGTCAACGCCGATGTCTACGCGCTTATCAGTGACAAGACAGATGAGACAAATGTGCTGATTTACACAGACGGGTCTGTTATACAAGGTCATAACAGTGCATGGTCATTTACAGCTCACTCTTCAGGCAGAAGAGTTTAAAAAGCCAGAGGTGCCTTCTCCATTATTACTAGCTGTATAATAATGGAGGTTGTAATGACTGCCCTTTTTGTGTCTCCTCCACACTGGCTATCTGTGGTGCAGAGTTAACACTGGCTCTAATGTCTAGAGGTTCACAACTCAATCAAAGCAGACATGATCCTCTTCACGGTCACACAACGTCTAACAACGGTTAACACCAGCGGCACATTTCACGAGTTTATTTACACGTTAGCTCAATACACAAATCACAGGTGAATCCACTTACAGCATTCGGACAATAGACGTTGACATATTCACAGCTGGCTTTGACAATCAAACAGGGTACCATCACAGCTGGCCTTCTCGATCATTCATTCCTCGCCGATTCAGATCCACATGCTCTAGTCATTCTCCATTCATATTCACAGCTTCATTTTCCATCCTTTCTCTCTGGGGCCCAGTCACCGAATGCCCGCCTGATTCTCAATCCCCCAGATCTCCTCATTCACACGTGACACACTCTTTCCTGTCGTTTCACCATATCTCCGTGAAACACACGCTCTCAGGGACTTCCCCAGTTATGCCAATCATCCCCTGACATTATCCCTATTTATAACATCATTACATCTCTCCTCCCCTTAAACAAAAAAAAATAAGCAATATTTTTTTTTCCATAACCTATATAAATTTCCATATAAGAATATATTGCCTTTTTTTACTAATATTTTTACTGTTGGCTGGCATTCTACCATCGGTTCTCTGACTTGTACCACATATGCAGCATCTCTTATCACTCCCCTTGACAGTTCTTGGCAATATGCTAACAGAATCACCTCCCCAAAGCGTTCCTCAAACAACGCGGATGACCTTATAGGCTCTGTGACGTACTTATCAAGTCCTGAAGTCAGTCTACCTAAAGAAGACTGAACAACACCCCAAAGCGTTCCTCAACAACGCGGAAGTCCAAAAATGGCTCCAAAACTAGACTTATAAATCACACAGTTCTGTATGTCCCCCATAGAACCAAGTTCCTGTTGACAGTTCATTCAAAGTGATTGCTACTCCTTGTTGGTCTTCGTCATTCACCATGGTTTATACCAAAGCTTTGCCGGAATTTTCTCATTTTAGCATTGTGGCAATTTCATTTTCTGTTTGTACACTATATCATAGATATTTCAAAATTTCTATATTTTAATAGATCTGTAATTTCCTGTTAATAAAATTTATATTATAACCTAATGTGTCTGTTGGTTTTTTATAAACTCATACACCATCTCTCAGTTTTATTTTTAATACATACACCATTCCTCATTATCACTTTCATGTCATAACTTTCATCTCATCACATCATACAACATTTATTTTATTTGAATATTAATTGTTAGTAACAACACGTTTATTAAACATTTGTTAGTAATGTTAGACTGTTACCTATAATTATCTCCCTTTTCTATTTAACTCCCCTTGTGATTATTTCTGTTTACTTGTTACCTATAATTATCTCCCTTTTCCATTTAACTCCCTTGTGATTTTTCTGTTTACTATATTCATAACCTAGACATAATATCTGGAATGTGGTTGTCAACCCCTTTTACATGCATAATGTCAAATTTAAACTGTTGCAGTAATAATGCCCAGCGGTAAACTCTAGCGTTTTTATTAGCATCTATGTTCTGCAGTTTTACCAATGCAAGATTATCTGTGATGATTGTAAATTCTTTTCTAATTAGGAAATTCTATCCTTTTTTTTTTTTCTTTTTAAACTGATCACAAATTTAATGCCTCTTACTCGAAACTTATTTTTTATTATTTTTCCCTGATCATAGTTTAATTTTGTTGGCTTCCTGTTCAATTGCATTGTGAATAACTGATACTTTAATATTGCAGCTTTCCTAACATATTTAACACAACAATTAACACTTGACATTAACACTGTCACAATTAATGTTACTAGCCACTGCATTAGTAAATTTACTTGTTTTTTGTAGTTTGTTGATAGACTTGGAAAAAATCTGTTTTTATCTTCTGTAGTTACTGGTATTTGTTCTTTGTGCATGTTTACGGAGTGCTCTTGAGTTTGTTGATTTTTTATTACACTCCTTGTGACTGCTGCTACATTTTTTATTTCCTGCAGATTTACACTGTCATTTTTCTCTTCCATGAACGCATTTGTCTCTTGTCTCTGCGTGGTTAGTATCACTTCTTTTGTCATCTCAGGTATGTTTTCTTTCTCCCACTGTTTTATTTCATGATCTGTCATCTCTTTCAGCCCTGGTTGGTTACCAATGATAAGTTCTGCACACGGTGAACTTAATACAGCCATGTCCATCTTCTTAGTGGTATAAGGCGTTTTGACCCATACTGATGCTATTCTGAATTTTTCTATTCTACCTCCGAATGTTCTACATCTAACAATTCTATCAGTCATATCCTCTGGTTTCACTAATGACTTGTGAATACCTGAGATCGTCGATCCTGTGTCCCTCAAAATTGACATGATTCGATTACCAACAATTCCTTTGTGTAGATTTAATTTTCCACAATCCTTTATAGAATTTGCATTGTGCGCTGGTATCTTATGCCTACATTTCAATTCTCCATATTCTTGAAACTTCTCACACATTGTGCATTTATCTTCTTCTAGTAGCACTGCTGCATTTGTTTCTGATATATCACTTCCTGACTCGGAGTCTGATGTTTCACAAACTGCTGCTGCTTTAAATTCTTTCTTATATTTACAAAATTGACGTGTGTGCCCGTAGAATCCACAAGCCCAGCATTTACTTGTACTATCATATCTTTTTACCTTTTTCCTCCTATTTTCAATTTTCTTTCTGACTTCTTGTTCATACAACTGATTGGCGTCGCAAATGGTTTCATTACCATGCCTTTTTTTGCATATGTCACAATCTATTATTGTTATTTTCCTTCCTCCATTAAATTTTCTTCTGGACGGATATGCTGATCTATTATATCCTGTTTCATATGACTTTTGTCCTTCGGCACTGGCTCCTGAGTATATCTCAGTGTTTTGTGGTATAAGAAAAATATCACGATGTGCTGCATAATAATTTTCTCCTAGTTGTTCAAGATGTTTTAACGAAGTAGGTTTGTGTTCCTTCAGAAATGTGGTCATAGGTTTTGGTAATGATTCTAGCAATTTACTTCTTAATAGTAAATCAACTAACAGATCATAGTCGTTGTTAATTTTGGCTGAATCGACCCATTTCTGAAAAGTTGTCTGAACTTCGGACATATAATCAACAAATGTTTGAGTTGATTTTGGTTTTAAATCAATAAATTGCAATCTGTATCCTGCTTCTTGTAGGTCATAGTGTCTCATTATCCGGTCTTTAATATAATCAAAATCAAGTCGTAAATTTTCTGGCACTGTCTCCAATATTTAACGGTTCTCCTCCAAGGTGTCTTTGGAACAGTATTGCCCAATCTTCTTTTGGAATTTTATGAAACCGAACTTGTAGTAAAAATGCTGAAATCCATGATCCAATGTCATCCTTTTCACCAAAATTCTTTATTAATCCTTTGTATTTTGTAAATTTATGTTCTTCTTCTTTAGCTCTTTCCCTTTGTGCTGCCAGTTCTGCTTTGGATTCATTATCCATTTCTTTTGTTCTTATCTGTGCTTCAACCTTTTGTCTGTCTGCTTCTATTTGTGCTGCTAACCGCTGTTGTTCAAGTTTTATTTCCTGATCTTTGATTTCTTTCTCATGTTGTAACTGCTTGTCTTTCATTGCTGCCTCGTGGGCACGTGCTTCTGCTTCCTGGGCGCGTGCTGCGGCCCTTTCTTCACGATCCAATTGTTGTTGAACCCTTTGTGCTTCTTTATCTTCCTGTTCTCTTCCTTCACAGAATTTTCTCAATTCCTCTCCTGATAACCCTAACTGTTTTCCCAGATTTATGTATTCTGCTAGGTTCGACATTTTACACTGATTATTGTAACTTATTACTTTTGAAACTGTTTAAATTTAAGATAAATTCCGTATTATTTAATTGATACCCTTCTTTAACTAAATAATTTAGATTTTAAATTTAATTATATCCCCTGACTAATTTTTATACTCAACTAATAAATAAACAAAAATTATCTATTTTACTTAAATAGAATAATAGAATATCACAATCAAAGAACCTGAAACTAGAAAATAGAAAACATGTAAACAATGTAATGAGTTGATTCTTTTTCCTTGGTCCTAATGATGGCTCCCTTGCTCTTCTGCTGTTGGAATGGACTGGATTAGGTTTGTGGCCCTTGATGCTCCACTGCACGTCTTTACTGTCTCTGGACACGCTCTTCTGATCTTTGTAGGACACTGCTCTTGTCTTCTGTCGTGGTCTAAGTCTGTAGATGATCTTAAAAGACTACCATTAGTTTATGCTCATTCAATAATTCAAATATGTCCAAAAGTCTTTATACCATGTAGTTTAGCAATCTACACTGAAGTTGATCAGTTGGCACAGATCACTAAATGTTCACAGTTAGCGCATATTAATTTCACTTTAATAGTCACCACAAACTGTTGATAAATGTTAGATTATCACTGAAATACTTTTTTTTCAAAGAATGTATGTAGTTCTACTCTACAACCTGAATAGTCATAGTCTATCACATTAATCACTGTTTTTACTGTCTATCCATTATAAATTGTAAACATTTCTTGACGTAATTAATGTTGATAAACACCACTCCTTCCTTGCCTACACAATACACACTTGAACTCACCTATACGGATGTATTACAAACATTTAGTAGTAAAAGTACTACTGGTGCTGACTGGACCCCGTTCTTTTTTATTGACAAGTATTCATGACCTGAGGCATTCACTTGTGGACGGTGTGCTGTACGGTTGCCTCGAGTTAGCTGTCGCTGATGACGTTTTATCTGCTACTGTGTTGTGTTTGACCGATGTTGATGACCTTGCACGCTGTAACTGAGTGCCGTCTTGGCCCCTGGCCATGCAGTGTTCTTGCGGTGAAATCTAGTCCGAAAATTCGTATCTCTGGTTTATGACCTCTTGTTTGACGAACAAAACCCACGTCAAACAACCGTCACAGGGATACCGTTGCTGACAATTTTCCGTCGTGGATTACCCACCACAAGGGTCAAAAGTTCAGCTTACAGTCTCTTCCAGCGACGAACAAGCGTTCCCGCGGGATGAAACGTGTACAATTTTTTCACACGTGAAGTGAATACATTACCCAGTATTGCTTCGCCGTGTTTCTGCCCATTTTTCTCAGGCTAGCTTGTTTGTTTCAGAATGACTAGAGTCTGGAATTCAGTTGTCCCGGTTTTACTTAATGCCCTTGACAGCATGTCCTGGTCTTACATAATACCCCGACATTTCTTTAAACTCCATCTTCCAACACACATAGTCACTCAAAACTTACGGCTGCCGGTATTTGCCTAAATTTTACTTCTGTCCACAAAAACACTACGTCTAATGTACTGGCATCGTTAGAACAAGCCTGCACTGTAACTCATACTTATAACTTACAATGTATTCGCACTTAGGACGGGTCCCCAATGTAATGACTGCCCTTTTTGTGTCTCCTCCACACTGGCTATCTGTGGTGCAGAGTTAACACTGGCTCTAATGTCTAGAGGTTCACAACTCAATCAAAGCAGACATGATCCTCTTCACGGTCACACAACGTCTAACAACGGTTAACACCAGCGGCACATTTCACGAGTTTATTTACACGTTAGCTCAATACACAAATCACAGGTGAATCCACTTACAGCATTCGGACAATAGACGTTGACATATTCACAGCTGGCTTTGACAATCAAACAGGGTACCATCACAGCTGGCCTTCTCGATCATTCATTCCTCGCCGATTCAGATCCACATGCTCTAGTCATTCTCCATTCATATTCACAGCTTCATTTTCCATCCTTTCTCTCTGGGGCCCAGTCACCGAATGCCCGCCTGATTCTCAATCCCCCAGATCTCCTCATTCACACGTGACACACTCTTTCCTGTCGTTTCACCATATCTCCGTGAAACACACGCTCTCAGGGACTTCCCCAGTTATGCCAATCATCCCCTGACATTATCCCTATTTATAACATCATTAGCCAGAGGTGCCTTCTCCATTATTACTAGCTGTATAATAATGGAGGTGAAAGCGGTAACTATTATGAAATAATCAAGTAACAGAAAGTATTGTGAACGGCACGCATAGAAAGAAGTAGAAAGATAGAATAACACACTAGACAACATAAAAATCGAAAGCTATAGTTACCGTGCCGGGAATTGAACCTGTCACCTCCAGACGGCGTCTGCGCCTCGCCATGAATACAAGTGCACTAAGATACATGGTCAACTCGGCACCCCCTAAAAAAAGGTGTCTCATTGGCCATGTCTATCGTACAGCTTGAAATCCACGACTATGGAATACGGGCAGAATTCATTTCAACCCATTGAAATGGCACCATAGGTTACAGAAATTTATATTAACGAAGCAAATGTCGAATAACAATCACAGCAACAATTTACGAACACAGTAGACCTTATTGCCTTGTCTAGCGGTAACTAAAGCTTTCATGTTACTAGAAACTTAGGACGATTCCCGCGTGTGTGGGCTGAGTGATTCTATGAGCATGATCACGCGGGTCGAGGCAGGATGGTTGCGCAGACAGTGGATTGAGTCACTGCAAAACGCTTGTGTTTGTGCAGTTCCCTTCATATGTGTCCCAGAATATGCAGGTGTTGTTGGCAGTTGAAGAGCTGATAGATAGATTTGAAGGTTCTGGATTAGTTGCAGATGGACGAGATATGGATCATGCCAACATTGTCAATGCCCTTAGAGGGATAGGACGTTCCGAAGATTTCGGAAGCAACGTGTCCACACCACTGCCAACAATACGAGAATTGAGAGTAAAGATCGGCACAGCCAAGCAAGAGAGGCACACCGGACGCACAAGAAGTCTTGTCAATCAGCATAGGCTCGGCACTATTAACCGCGTGACGCCGATGAATATGTGGAAGGGGGAATCTGAGCACATTTGGACGTGTACGGAGGGCTGCGAAGATAGTCTGACTCACAGCTAAGGAGTAACCTGTGCAATGTGTGGTGACTGCACGAGCTACATGTCTCTAAATACCTCATGCTCCTAGACCATTTACGTCCACCACAGAATGTAAGTACAGAGCAGCAGTAACAGTTTCATCTTTGTTCTTACTCGCCTCTAAGGTTAATTGCGTATCCTTTACAGGACGTTGCAGAACCAACCCCAACAGCCCCTTGCTGTTGTGTGGTTTTTCTAGGCAAGTTACGTCCAGTAGTTTGCCATTGCTCCCTGGACGGTCGATTTCTTGATACTACTGTCAAAACCAACGCAAGGCGCATGTTCCGCAGCTGGGATCGAACCCGGCACCCTGGCCTTACGAAGTGTTCGCATCGACTTAGCCACAGAGCCGACTATTCGCCTCTACCAGCAGTAAATTCTGTCCGGATGTTGTTCGTCCATTTCTAGATTTAGGTCTTGTTCCAAAACTTGAGTCTTGCGGTCACATCCATTTGACAGATCTGGCTTATTTTCGTACGCAGACTGTTGGTTCTACTCTCAAGCAAATGCACTCCGACTTTGAAGGAAACCATTATTTTGTCGGCTCTTACGACATGCTTGTTGGGGGGGGGGGGTGTTTTCCCCAGAACCTACACCTAGAACTTATAGCTAAATGAACCACTGAAAATTCTAGTAGAGCTGAAATATCAATTGTAGTTATCATGTTTTTGTTTTTTGGTCACAGCTGAACCCGTTTTCCGGACTTGGTCCCCGTTTGGTCCATGTGTGTTCCCTAATGGGGATTGTGGACAAGGTAGAAAGATACGAACCAGAGTAGCCGTGGCCTTGGACAACAGACCAACACGCAACCCTGACTCTACTGAACTGGAGGAGGAAGAATCATGCTTCAAGGCTTGCCCGCAGATTAACAGTTAGTTCAATTCTTTCTTCCACTGTATTTTGTCTTCCCGTTTAGATGTCTGTCATTCGGTCTGCTAGTTGGACTGCCTGCCTATGTCTGTCGCATGTACTTTTGCTGCATGTCTGTTGTCTTTGCTTTTCTTTTCTGCCTGCACATGCGTATGTCTGTGTTATTTATGTTTGGTTCTATTCACGTCTGTCTATCCATTTGTTTTTATGTCTGCTTGTAGTAAGTCTGTCTACTTACATGTTCGGTCACTATCCGGTCAAAATGGACGTTAGGCAGGGGCACTGTTTGGAACCGAGGCAAATTTTTTGCTTCTGCCGAATGATGGCCGATGCATTTTTGCTCCATTTGTAGACTAGATATAGTTTCGTCGCCCAGCTTCTGAGTTGAATGCATGGCGTAACACTGTGAGCTGAAGATTTCATTTGGAATGTTTTTACGACTGTGACCAACGTGGTGGTGTGAATTGTAGATTCAGAACTTGGGGCGATGCATATTGTCGCAATATTAGTTGTGCCTGTATGTGATTAAAATTGATCGCGTGGGCAACTGCTGATCTGTTGGTGACTTCTGCTACCATCAATGATAAACTGAATTTCCACTGTCGGACTGTTTGTGTTAGCACATAGGATGGCTACCGTATGTTTTAATGCGAGTGTATGCTAGATATGCTGAGACAGCAGTCTGTCAATCTTTCCACAAGGGACTGAGATAAACATTCTGTGTGTTTTTCGTTGGCACAGGAGCGGGGCAAAGATAGGGTGACCCGTCTGCTATGAAGCTGAAACAAAGACTACCAGTATGTTCAGTCACTATACATACCTGTCTATCTGGACTTCTTCTTCTTGACGTTCCCTTTTATCGCTTCGGATGTCGAAGGAGATATCAGGTCCTGCTTTGTGCTTGTCTGGCTGCTCAGACTATAGACACGTCATGGTGCTGTAGAGTTTCTCTGCTGTTATCTTCCTATGTGTTCATGGTCTACCTCTTGCTCTACGTCCCTCTCCTCTATTGGTATATGCCTTGTATGGTATAGTAACAGGGGGCATTCTTTATAAGGGGGCAAACCATTTGATTTGCTGTCTCTGTATGTAATTTAGAATTGATTCTGTGCCGACTTTATCTCGTATGACCCTATTTCTGATTTTATCTCTTCTGTTCATTCCTAGTGTTTCTGAAACACCTTATTTCAATGGTTCCATCCGGACTACCGGTCTAAAATGGAGGATAACCGGCTGCCCCTGAAAGGTTATTTTCTTCTAACCAGAGTTTGCTGATCACCCCCCCCCCCCCCCCGATTTCTTTAACGGGAGTCCAAGGGTTCCGTTGTCCACTGAGTCGAGTGCTTGGTGCGACACTATGAGCTGTGGATATCATTTTTTTCTGATTGTGTCAGCCACGGTTTATATTGTCAAGCACATTGAATATGGCGGGTGGTGTGTACTTATGCAGTTTTAAGTTACAGTGCCGGCTTTTGTAATTACTGCAGTGGGATGCAATATCAGTTGGGACTGTGAGTTTTGGCACGTCTTAGCTGACTTACGCATGCAACTTGCGTGTGCAAGCTTCACGATTTTACTGGGACGGGCATGTTTTTCAGAATTATTAAAATAGACATGAATGACAGTTTGTGTGATTTCCTTTGGCAGACGAACCTGTCTACAGTAAAGTTAGAACCTAGTGTAACAACTAAATAACGACTAACTCGCGACTAACTAGCGACTAACTAGCGACTAACTAGCGAATAACTAGCGACTAACTAGCGAATAACTAGCGACTAACTAGCGACTAACTAGCGAATAACTAGCGACTAACTAGCGACTAACTATCGACTAACTATCGACTAACTAGCGACTAACTAGCGACTAACTAGCGACTAACTAGCGACTAACTAGCGACTAACTAGCGACTAACTAGCGACTAACCAGCGGCTAACTAATTAACAACTGACTAGCGACTTACTAAGAGCTAAGTAAGGACTAACTAACTACTAACTAGCGACTCACTAACAACTAACTATCCACTAACTAACAACAAACTAGCGACTAACAACAAACTAGCGACTTACTAGCAAATGACTAGCAACTAACTAACAACTGACTAGCGACTAACAACTAACTAGTCACTAACAAACAATTAACTAGCAACTAACTAACAACTGACTAGCGACCAACTAACAACTGACTAGTGACTAACTAACAACTAACTAGCGACTAATTAACAACTGACTAGCGACTATCATCTAACTAGCCACTAACAAACTACTAACTAGCGACTAATTAACAACTGACTAGCGACCAACTAACAACTGACTAGCCACTAACAAACAACTGACTAGCGACTAACTAAAACTGACTAGCGACTAACAACTAACTAGTCACTAACAAGCAACTAACTAGCGACTAATTAACAACTGACTAGCGACTATCTAACTACTGACTAGCGACTAACAACTAACTAGTCAGTAACAAGCAACTAACTAGCAACTAATTAAAAACTGACTAGCGACTATCTAACTACTGACTAGTGACTAACAACTTACCAGCGGCTAACTAACAACTAACTAGCAACTTACTAACAACTAACCAGCGGCTAACTTACCACAGACTAGCGACTAACTAACAACTAACTAGCGACTAACAACTAACTATCGACTAACTAACAACTAACTATCCACTAACTAACAACAAACTAGCGACTAACAACAAACTAGCGACTTACTAGCAAATGACTAGCAACTAACTAACAACTGACTAGCGACTAACAACTAACTAGTCACTAACAAACAATTAACTAGCAACTAACTAACAACTGACTAGCGACCAACTAACAACTGACTAGTGACTAACTAACAACTAACTAGCGACTAATTAACAACTGACTAGCGACTATCATCTAACTAGCCACTAACAAACTACTAACTAGCGACTAATTAACAACTGACTAGCGACCAACTAACAACTGACTAGCCACTAA
>CAJHNH020006312.1:120000-160000 GCA_905116865.2 Candidula unifasciata | reverse complement strand
ACCACGTTTTTTTCATGGGTAAATGCACTACTCACTTTGCCACAACAGTTGCATCAGCCCATCTACAGTGTCTCTTTCTCTACAGCTGATCTTCTCTTCCGTGGCCACAGAAGACGTCATCGTGTTCACTCCCTTGCTTCGGTGCTTTTTTGCGATTGGGTTGGACATAAATAGTCACCCTAGTGGAGTCTGTCTGCTAGGAAAAAGGTTCGGAAAGCCAAAAGATGATCATATGACTGTTACTGCCCACATACAGCACACAGGATGTTACACATTAGTGATCAATAACCCTCGACCATTCAGTTCTTCAGCACATGGATCCTCCATGGACGTGTCCTCAGGGCAGTGAGCTACTTTATGATAACGAAGATGTGGTGAAGGTTCTCTGGTTTCAGGTGGACAGAGCATCCATATCTGGAGAGAATGATTCCACTAGGAGTTAGCTGGGGGCTTGGATTTGGTGTTGGTTTGGGGGATGGGGGGGGGGGGTTACATGTGTACCTCTTATCAGGTTGTAGCTGTCACTATTATCTTGTGAACTTTCCGTTGGCTACTAAGGAAAGGCAGATAGGGTAAAGGAATGTTCTTGGTGAAGAGATGTCAGTTCATTATGCACTGATCGGTCTATAACATTCGTGTTTCAGATGGCACTGCAGGCAGATTATGCAAAAATGGGCCTAAAATTGTACTAGTTAAGAAGGAGTTTGAGGACTCAATTGAGAGCTGTTCTAGTGCAGAAGTTCCGGTTAACTCCTGCGACAATCTGTTGTGTGAAAGCTCAACCAGCGAACTCTGCTGCAGAGCTACACAGTTTGAACAAATCGCCGCGGATGTTACCTGCTACAACTCTGAGACAGGGGTGTATGAAGAGAGGAAGAGGCAGGTGGTAAGTAGAAAGGAAGAAATTGTAGTAGATTTTTTATTGATAATATTCTGTCTCAACTTATATTTGTAACATTCTGTCTCCCTTATATTTGTAACATTCTGTCTCCCTTATATTTGTAACATTCTGTCTCCCTTATATTTGTAACATTCTGTCTCCCTTGTCGGCTCTGTGGCTAAGTCGATGCGAACGCTTCGCTTCCTAATGCCGGGATGCCGGGTTCGATCCCAGCTGCGGGCAGCGCGCCTTGCGTTGGTTTCGACAGTGGTATCAAGAAAGCCGACCGTCCAGGGAGCAATGGCAAACTACTGGACTTAAATTGCCTAGAGAAACCACACAACAGCCAGGGGCTGTTAGGGTTGGTTCTGCAACTTCCTGTAAAGGATACGCAACAACCTGTCTCCCTTATATTTGTAACATTCTGTCTCCCTTATATTTTTAACATTCTGTCTCACTTATATTGATAATATTGTGTCACTTATATTTTAAAAATTGTTTCTGTAATATATAGATAACATTCTGTGTTACTTAAAATGATAGCTTTATTTCCCATTTATCTTAAAACATTCCGTCTCACTTACATTGCGTTTGTTTGTGTGTGTCTTTTATCACTGAATATATTTTCCTGTGAGATATCATCTATATGTTATCAATAAGCAAAGTGTCTGATGAGATAGTATCTCAACGTTATCAATAAGTATGGTGTCTAGTGATATATCATCTATACAATATCAGTGTCTCCTGTCTAGTAATGTATTATCTATACGGTATCAGTGTCTCCTGTCTAGTAATGTATCATCTATACGGTATCAGTAAGTTTCCTGTCTGGTAATGTATTATCTATACGATATCAGTTAGTCTCCTGTCTAGTAATGTATCATCTATACGGTATCAGTGTCTCCTGTCTAGTGATGTATCATCTATAGGATATCAGTGTCTCCTGTCTAGTAATGTATCATCTATACGGTATCAGTTAGTCTCCTGTCTAGTAATGTATTATCTATACGGTATCAGTTAGTCTCCAGTCTAGTAATGGATCATCTATACGGTATCAGTTAGTCTCCTGTCTAGTAATGTATCATCTATACGGTATCAGTTAGTCTCCTGTCTAGTAATGTATCATCTATACGGTATCAGTAAGTCTCCTGTCTGGTAATGTATCATCTATACGATATCAGTGTCTCCTGTCTAGTAATGTATCATCTATACGTTATCAGTAAGTCTCCTATCTAGTAATGTATCATCTATACGATATCAGTTAGTCTCCTGTCTAGTAATGTATCATCTATACGATATCAGTGTCTCCTGTCTGGTAATGCATCATCTATACGGTATCAGTAAGTTTCCTGTCTGGTAATGTATCATCTATACGATATCAATGTCTCCTGTCTAGTAATGTATCATCTATACGATATCAGTTAGTCTCCTGTCTGGTAATGTATCATCTATACGATATCAGTTAGTCTCCTGTCTGGTAATGTATCATCTATACGATATCAGTTAGTCTCCTGTCTGGTAATGTATCATCTATACGATATCAGTTAGTCTCCTGTCTGGTAATGTATCATATATACGATATCAATGTCTCCTGTCTAGTAATGTATCATCTATACGATATCAGTTAGTCTCCTGTCTGGTAATGTATCATCTATACGATATCAGTTAGTCTCCTGTCTGGTAATGTATCATCTATACGATATCAATGTCTCCTGTCTAGTAATGTATCATCTATACGATATCAGTTAGTCTCCTGTCTGGTAATGTATCATCTATACGATATCAGTTAGTCTCCTGTCTGGTAATGTATCATCTATACGATATCAGTGTCTCCTGTCTGGTAATGTATCATCTATACGGTATCAGTTAGTCTCCTGTCTGGTAATGTATCATCTATACGATATCAGTTAGTCTCCTGTCTAGTAATGTATCATCTATACGGTATCAGTTAGTCTCCTGTCTGGTAATGTATCATCTATACGATATCAGTGTCTCCTGTCTGGTAATGTATCATCTATACGGTATCAGTAAGTTTCTTGTCTGGTAATGTATCATCTATACGGTATCAGTAAGTTTCCTGTCTGATAGTGTATCATCTATACGATATCAGTGTCTCCTGTCTAGTAATGTATCATCTATACGATATCAGTTAGTCTCCTGTCTGGTAATGTATCATCTATACGATATCAGTTAGTCTCCTGTCTGGTAATGTATCATCTATACGATATCAGTGTCTGCTGTCTGGTAATGTATCATTTATACGATATCAGTGTCTGCTGTCTGGTAATGTATCATTTATACGATATCAGTGTCTGCTGTCTGGTAATGTATCATCTATACGATATCAATGTCTCCTATCTAGTAATGTATCATCTATACGATATCAGTGTCTGCTGTCTGGTAATGTATCATCTATGCAATATCATTAAGTTTTCTGTCTGATAATATTTGCTTGTTTGTCTCCCCAGTTCCTATCAGCGAAGTCATGTGAATGTCAGCAACAAATTCAGCCTTAAATTGGACACTTCATCTCTGCTTTTGTAGAATCACCGAGAGCAACAGAGAAGTTTGCCATAAAATATGGCCTAACGATTAACGACATGAAATAAATATTATCAAGCAAATTTTCCCGACTTGTTTTTGTTTCTGTTTACAATATGTGCTGTTCTTAGTGCAAGGGTGCATATTGTATGTTGTGTGATAAGTGTCGATGTATGAACTCTGTGTCTCGTTTTGTTATCGTAGGTCATTTTCCATCTGATCATCAAGGTCAGGCTCTTTACGAAATTCTTTTTCTTCTTTTCTTGTGCATGTGGATTTGGAAGGGCGGATAAAGTCCAGTGGTGGAATGACAACTAGAACTTCATGCTGAAATCTACAGGTCCTACAACAAATGAACCTTCCAGAGTGCGAGGCAAACGGCTAAACCACATAGCTTTTCGATGGATATTACTTCTTCATTTACATTAGCCCTTGAAAGACCTGTGGGCACACTATATTGTGTTTACAGCTTGGCTGCGATATCTGCTCCTTTAGGCCAACAAACCCGATTTAAGCAAACAAACCCCTAATTGATTGGTTGCCTGCTACGACATGCTTGTTAGGGGATAGTTGGTATTTTTTTAACCAAATGGGACCACGAAAGCCACACAGGAAATGTTTCCACTAGGTTCATGTTGATCTGTTGGTTGGCATTCCTGACTTCACTGCCATTCCGTATCACTGGTAATTGACAAGGAATACACACGACAAAACAGAAGAACCGCACTGCGAACTCAGATGACGGGTGCTTTATTAATATCATACCCTGAACAGGGGAAATTCACAGGTTACGGGACAGTCTAATATTTCGGGGGGGGGGGGGGGGGTAGTGTAGATAGGCTGCATACAGTCGTGGGACCTAGGCTGCAATCTCTCGTTTTCTAGCTGTTTTGCGGTCGTTCAAAGCATGAAAAAGCCGGGAAACCTAGTTTTACCACCCTCTAAAATGACTGTCCTGTCACGTCATCTGGGGAGTAGGATAATAATAAAGAACCGAATGACGATATGGCATTTCTTTTAGCTTTGAATTCTTGCCAAAACTACATACATTGCTTTGAATAATTTTCAGTTAACTTATTCAAAAAAACGTAATCGTGCATGCTACATAGAGTAGCATATGGCTGTGCCTGTTCAGCTGTACGGCGTGACAGAGCTGTGGGACGCTGTAGTCCTTTGGAGCTGTAGTAGTCAGGGAGAGGTATGGCTGTGCCTGTTCAGCTGTACGGTGTGACAGAGCTGTGGGACGCTGTAGTCCTTTGGAGCTG
Source organism: Candidula unifasciata (assembly GCA_905116865.2). NCBI lineage: Eukaryota > Metazoa > Mollusca > Gastropoda > Stylommatophora > Geomitridae > Candidula > Candidula unifasciata. The sequence continues at coordinate 155,314 of CAJHNH020006312.1, read as the reverse complement.
TGGTGGTCAGGGGGAGGTATGGCTGTGCCTGTTAAGCTGTACGGTGTGACAGAGCTGTGGGACGCTGTAGGCCTTTGGAGCTGTGGTGGTCAGGGAGAGGTATGGCTGTGCCTGTTCAGCTGTACGGCGTGACAGAGTTGTGGGACGCTGTAGGCCTTTGGAGCTGTGGTGGTCAGGGAGAGGTATGGCTGTGTCTGTTCAGCTGTACGGCGTGACAAAGCTGTGGGACGCTGTCGGCCTTTGGAGCTGTAGTAGTCAGGGAGAGGTATGGCTGTGCCTCCTAGACGTTGCAACATTTCAATTCTCTCTTTCTGACATTTGGTAAAAGCGACAAATGCCGACAATGTGGTTTTTTTTTTTTTTTTATCTTCTAGAAGAGGTTAGAGGAATCGTAGGGAAATAATACATAAAGGTTGTGCAGCTAAAGACGCTTGGCTAAAATAATAAACACAACGAAATTGAAAAGAACACACGCGACGTATATAAAAGGTTACAAGAGCTGTCAGGTTAAAAAAAAATTTGCAGCGGCTAGGTACTTGAAAACAAAAGAATGTGAAATATTATTGGACAAACAGATGGTAAAAGAAGGATGAACAGAGTATATCTTTTTCTTCTTTTCTTTCGCCCCAGTGGCATAATTACCTTGTGCGTGTTTAAATAAAAGCTGCGATATTTGGCCGACACATCTGACTTCACCGAGCATATCTTGATCGCTTAAATTCCCGGGGACAAAGTATACATAGGAGCTATATAACAATATTAGTGAATAACATAACCCTTAACCCTTTAGGGTCGTGGAGTTGTATTGATGGAAGCACTAGCATATAAAACCCGACATCTTTCTCTGTCTTCTGCTTGATGAATAAGTGTATGATAACTTAGTCTGGTCCATTTCTGGATGTTATCATTCCAGGTTCTTCTTTGCCCTCCTCCTTTTCGACTACCTTTCCAACGCTCCTTGAAGTCTTTGCAAATCGAGTCATGTCCCACCACGTGCCCAAACCAACCTAGCTTGCGATGTTTCCCCACTGCCAAGAGAGGCACCTGATGTCCTGCAAATTTGTATATTTTATCTGACGTATCTATTAGTGTTGTGTTCTAAAAAAATTAATTCGTAAAATGCTTCTAAAGCATTTACATTCAAAGGCCTGGATCATCCTTTCCACTTCCACAGTGAGAGTCCAACTCTCACATCTGTGTGTGGGTTCCGGAGCCCCATTGTAGGGAAAACAAGAATAGACCCACTGCCTCCCCAAAAGCATGTCGTAAGAGTCGACTAATTGGGGAGCTTCCTTTGAAGTCGGAGTGCATCTGCCGGGGAGGCAAGGAACCAACAGTCTGTATTCAATAGAATGAGATCTGTAAAACTGATGCACACGCATCACTCAGGTTCTGGAGCAGGACTGCAGTTAAGTAGTGGACGAGCAACCACAACTTTCCACCAAAGTGTACAGCTGGTGAACACGAAGAAGAAGAAGAACATCCGTATAAAAAAATAGACAACATCTGTGATTTGTAAATATTGGCCTTGACTGCGATGCTGATTTTGCTCTTCCACATCGTATTCAGCTACGACATCGCGGCTGTTGCCATATCAAGTATGATCATAAAACAGACCAAGCATAGAAAGCCGTGATTCCCGCGAAGAACAGCCAATATTAAAAGTAGAAGTAGAAAATGCCATAAACAACATAAAGAAATGTAAATCTCCAGAGTCAGATGACTAGTGAAGAATGAGAAACTTCTGGTGAACTGCGTTTAGAGGTTTTGACAAAATTGTTCAAGGATGTTTATAACAGTGGACACGTACCTGATGACTTTATGGAGTTCCGTTTAATAACTTTACCAAAAACATTTGGTGCAGTGGAATGTGAGGAACATCGAACAAAAAGTCTTTTGAGTCTTGTAACAAAATATTTATGAGAATTATCATGAGAAGAATAAGATGCAAAATTTAGCCCGAAACTGGAGAAGAGAAGTGTGGTTTTGATGAGTGTGAAGACACAAAATCCAGAAAGCAATGGCAAATTACTGGACGTAAATGTCTTTAAAAAACCACACATCAGCCAGGGGCTGTTGGGGTGGGTTCTTCAACGTCTTGTAAAGGTTACGCAACTAACCAAAGACACAAAAACTGCAACGTTGTTGGTGTTAGCTCTTTCTACTTGTTTGATCTTTTGAGTGCCTCACTCAAGAGGCAAAGTCTGGACACATGAACGTACATTTATAACACGATAATAGCGTTGTTATCGTTTAATGTTGCACAACAATAAGTCCTTCCGTCCATGCCCACAGTGGTCGCGACAGCCTCCCAAGACAAGACGACAGTTACACAATAGTTGCAGTTACCTGCCAGTCAGAACGTTCTATTCATTCATGTATTGGCATCTGTTTCATTCTAACACAAATGTTCACAGAATAATAGACATTGTCACTCGGTATCAATTGTCCTCAGGCACTCGAGCTTTCCAAACGCTGGTCCTTCAGTTAACACTGAAATTCACCTCAGTCGCATCATCAAACAGCTTATCTCTCACGCGGTCAAAACACAGCTGCCTCTACCTACTCTCTCTGTTCAAACCTCCCCTTCCGGTCTCATGCTTTTCCCGTACATCTGTTCACACAACACGGGATAATTCAGACATGCTTTTCCCGTACCTCTGTTTACACAACACGGGATAATCGAGACATGCTTTTCTCCCTTTTCTCTTGTTTCCCTAGCTCTCTGACCTTGTCCCCTCAATTGGGAACTCTCTGGGATTTCCCTGGGAATTCACTTCATTACACATGCTCACACACTTTTAAGCCAAGGTTAGTTGCGTATTCTTTACAGAACGTTGCAGAACCCACCCTAGCAGCCCCTAACTGTTGTGTAGCTTCTCTAGGCGAATTTACGTCCAGTAGTTTGCCATTGCCCCTGGACGGTCGGTCCCCTGATACCACTGTCGAAACCAACGCAAGGAACATTTTAAGCCAAGACTGCAAAAAATAGGTCCAGACCCGTGTGTTCCATGCACCAATAGCAGGACAAGAGCGAGTACCCTCGTGCCCACCCCTAGCCTCCTACATCCCCTCTCTTTTGTTTCATACAGAGATCAAAAGTCTGTTGCCCAACATTAAAAGTAAATGTTAGTTTACACTCATCTAAAAGTCTGTTGGACACAATTATCAGACTAGGCACAATACTAAATGTTGGCTATCCTCCGACTAACGGTCGGCAAAGATGGCGGCGCAAAATATCTTTTCAAACCAGAGTCGCGTGACTAAATTTCCGGTTCTCCGGCGTCTTTCCGGCGACTATCACCACCGTCACGTGTCCCCCACAACGCTCACGCGGCGTGGAATGGGGCTAAACTAGATGGCTAGGACCCACGAGCAGCAGCCGCGGTGTGTTCGTGACCGCTAGTGAACAACTGACACGCGGCTCTGGCTTGAAAGGATTTTTTGCGGCCGCCATCTTTACCGACCGTAAGATGGAGGATAGCCTAAATGTTTATTCAACACTAGAAGTCTGTTGCACAAACTAAATAAATGTTGCACAATATTAAACAACATCAGACGTCGTTTGTACAATATTAACGACCGGATGCACAGCATTAAATGTCGGTTGCACAGCATTTAACATCTGTTGCACAACATTAAACATCGGGGCTCTCCTTGGAATAACGGTCCCAAATGAACTACGCAGAAAGTTAACCCAAACAGAGCCTGGCAACGCAGACAGTTAACCCAAACAGAGCCTCACTCATATGTAAAATTCGCATTTTTTTTTGCGGCGATTCAACCGTGTCAAAAGTAGAATTAACTGCGGACGACATTTTCGCGAAGCGCAACGGATTTTTTTACGGTAACTGCGAACGAAAAAATTACCGACACGCGAGAATACTCCCGATAGCGCTATCCGACGGCAGGGCCCGAGCTATATGTATGTTGCGGATCGCTTTTCGCCGACTATAGTGCCACCTCTGAGAGTATCCCCGCGCCGCTACGCGCGGCGCGGAAGTGGCTAAACTAGATGGCTAGGACTCTCGAGCAGCAGCTACCGCAGCTCCTGCAGCTTCCTCCAATGTATTTACGCGGTGGATACTCTCAGAGGTGGCACTTTAGTCGCCAGAAAAAAAGTCAACAATTAGAGTAGCTACTTCGTCTGCCGGAACTACCAGCGCCATCGTGGCGGCTGCTGGTTTGAAGTCCGATGCGACATGCGCGTACATTAAAGCGCGCATTAGAGTTGATCACGTCTCGCTCGGAACGAGAATCGCGGACAGGCCGTGCTGAGTTGCGATAGCGGACACCGAGAAACAACAGATATTCGCGCACTAGTTGCAACTAGTGTGCCACAATTTTCACATGTAAAGGATTTAATTTTCGGTAAGTAGTAGACTTTGCCCTTTTCCTGAGACTTTTCGTTCCTTATATTTCCCGAGTTACAGCTTTTAAATGTTCGTAGGGCAGGACGTAATAAGGCTCTGTTTGTGTTAACTTTCTGCGTAGTTCATTTGGGACTGTTATTCCAAGGAGAGCCAACATCGGTTACACAGCATTAAAAGCATTAAACGTCAGTTACACAGCATTAAAAGCATTAAACGTCAGTTACACAGCATTAAAAGCATTAAACGTCAGTTACACAGCATTAAAAGTCGGTTACACAGCATTAAACGTCGGTTACACAGCATTAAACGTCGGTTACACAGCATTAAACGTCGGTTACACAGCATTAAAAGCATAAACGTCGGTTACACAGCATTAAAAGTCGGTTGCACAGCATTAAACGTCGGTTACACAGCATTAAACATCGGTTACACGGCATTAAACGTCGGTTACACAGCATTAAAAGCATTAAACGTCGGTTACACAGCATTAAAAGTCGGTTGCACAGCATTAAACGTCGGTTACACAGCATTAAACATCGGTTACACAGCATTAAACGTCGGTTACACAGCATTAAAAGTCGGTTACACAGCATTAAACGTCGGTTACACAGCATTTAACGTCGGTTACACAGCATTAAAAGTCGGTTACACAGCATTAAACGTCGGTTACACAGCATTAAAAGCATTAAACGTCGGTTACACAGCATTACAAGTCGGTTACACAGCATTTAACGTCGGTTACACAGCATTAAAAGTCGGTTACACAGCATTAAACGTCGGTTACACAGCATTAAACGTCGGTTACACAACATTAAACGTCGGGTGCACAGCATTAAACATCTGTTGCACAACATTAAACGTAGGGTGCACAACATTCAACGTCGCACAACATTCACTACAAGCCTGTAAGCTTGTTTATTTCCTTCCATGCATTCGTCCCCTGGCACGATTATGTAAAACCACGTATCTAAAGCTGTCAGTGTAGAACCCCGTGGGAAACAAAAATATGATATTATGATGTGTTGAAAGCAATAAAAGTAAAGATCCCTTTTCACGTCTTGGGCGCATCGGGCAAATAAAAAGAGCACCATATTTGTACAGACCAATTGGCCCTAGGTGAATAATTTGGTCAACATTACGCCTGCCGTCTTTACTTCCCCATGACATAAATCCTCGTAGGTACCTACTTTATACTGGGTCGACATACGACGTCCTATACCATGATAAAAATCCACGCAGCCAGCAGTTGGTTTCGATCGTGGTATGTTGGAATTACGAGTCGGTCTCGCAACGCCTTAGCCATGGAGGCCGCCTTGAAAGCAAAACATCAATATTAATCATCGAGATATTTACAGAACGTTGCTCTTATCAGGCACACATTGAAGTCTATATTTCTGTATCCAATTCTTTAGCCCTTCGTGCTTCCATACCCAATGCATCTTTAATGACTTGTCATTAACATCATGGCACACGGGTGTAACCCATAAGTGCTCCGTTCTACTTCTAACTCAAGTCTGAGTCCGAAGAAGCTCAGCACAATGCACAGGCTCTGTAGCAGCGGCGATGATCCTGAAATACTTTGGGTAGATTTTTAACTCCAAATTTTGCCCGAGCAGCGCCGTAAGGCTACTCTTTTCGATTTCTAAATGCCAAGGGATTTTTTACGTGCTCAGCAATGCACACGGGCGTCCGATCTCACTGCCCAGAGACAAGGGGGAATTACTAGAAGTCCAAGTCCACGTGAAAAAATCCCAGCCCTTACCGGGAATTGAACACGGAACCTCTTGCACTCGAGGTGGACACCATACCTCGAGACCACGCAGCCCCTGCATGCCATATAGAGACATTTTAACAAATGAATCCTGAATACGTTTAACAGGCTCGAAACACACGGTTCAGCAGCCTGAAGATCTTGAAGGTTTATTCTGGTTTGAAAATGCCAACCGGCCATTAGAGAAACATTGGCAGTTAATAGTGTTAGACGATAACACGGGGAAAATCAGGCCATGGGGTATTTCAATGGCCGACTGACAATTATTTGGCCTTCTCCTATATGGTGGTCGCTCCGGTTTGCTACGGTCAAGACGCAATGTTGTCGTTGTCGACTGCACTTGGACGCAATGCACAGGTGTGTCGGATCGGAATGGCTGAGCAACGCTAGATTGGCTTGGCTCATGGTCCGTTCAGTTGGTTAGTTTTAAAATAGATCTTCATTTGCATTCTTGCTAAGAGAAAGTCAGATGGTAGATCGCTATATATTTGAGATTTTTTTTCAGCAGTTTGTCGTCCTTAATGTCATTATTTGTTGACCACGCTGATGTAATGTTGAGTAAAATAAACTGTTTAATGTGATCATAATTCATTTGCTTGACTAAATTTAGGATCTGTAGCCCGTCGTTGTCTAGGTGTGTGTACCCGTGTAGTTAGGTCGACCTCATGTAATGTTATTATGCAGATATCCATAGTTAGGGTCTCGGTGAGATATCTGTGATCTCTGCGGAGAAGAACGCCTGTCTTTTCTTTACTTTTCTGTTTTTGTTGTTTAGCGGGGAACTACTATGACTTTTGTCTAATCACAATTTTCTCCTTTCTCTCCCTTTCTTCTTGTTTTCCCTCCTTCTTTCTTCCCGCTATCACACAAGTAATAAACAAGTCAAACAATATATTGAGACCTCGAAGATGTGGTTTTACAGAAAAAGTCGTAAAATTTCGTGGCCAGCTCCTAAAAAATAAGAGCAGTCCAGATGTTTTGAAAACGACGAGGTCTAACGACAACTTATCAGAAACTTCAACAATTTTTTTTTTCCCGTGATGATATTGTGAGAAGAAGGAAAAGATCTCTGGAAAAGGGGACGGAGGAAAGTAAAACGAAAAGATTCTTAACAGTTTTTTTTTTTTTTTTTGGGGTCATAAAATGGAGGGGTGTCAACACACGCCAGTCCTTACTTGGACACGACAGTCGGCAAGTCACTTGATGACGAAGATGATTTTGAAGAACACGTGACGTTCACAAATGTCTCCGTCTCTATGGAAACGTGTGTTACCAATGGTGATTTCCTGTAAACAAGAATGGCGAATCCTGAAGAAACGCTCGACAAGCCAAAGAGTAAAAAGGTGTTTCTAAACCACATTGATTGCTTTCAGGGCAAAAACATCGGCAAGGTAACTTTTATTTTGAAAAAAAAAATGTATTTTCTCTTTATAAAATACGGCTAGTATCCTCCTGAATGGGTTCCTGTGCTTAAAGCCGTTGGCAAGAGTGGAATGTCACAGCTGGTATTCGCGTAATAGTTAATTAACAGATTATCTTCATTGCAGATCAGACAAGTCTATAAGCGCTCGGATCTCATCTTCAGTTTATCCCTCAGCGAGTGGCGACTGACAATACCAGTTCTGTGTTGGTTTACTATTCTTCTTTGGCTGCCTATGTAGTGTTTATGTTTGTCGACACCTCTTTCGACCTGAAGTTGGTGTAGTCTTTTTAGTGTTGCCGATTCAACGACGTCTCCTGGAGCATCTTCTCGTCCTGTCTCTTTGAGAGATTTAACAGCGTCGGCCAGTTCAATGCTTTTCTTCTACTTACTGTGGCCCTGCCAGCAAGCCAATCCGCTTGTTCGTTCCCTCTTACGCTAGAGTGTCCTGACACACAAACTGATTCCTAATAGGCGAGTTTTTCTCAGCGACTCTAATCATTTTCTTCGAATCGATCCAGTCCCTATCTTTTTAAGCACGCTCATGGAATCCTTTAGAAAGCACGCACGGGAAAACTGCTGAGTCTCCAGCCACATCACTGCTTTTGTTACCGCCATCACCTGACTGACTGTCTGACTGACTGACTTTCTACCCCACCAGGACATCACACAAGCGATAAACACCCGATGACACTATGTGCGACCATGTGGATGAGGATCACCGTGGAGAGGTCCCAGAAACTGCGTTCAGTCTCTAGGCCATATTTATGGCCAGACATATTGCGGCCCTTGGCAAAAGCCAGGGTAGGGCTTTAAAAAAATGTTATTCTAAAAAGGACGGGAAGAAATATGTGCCATCACCTCCATGCACTGACTACTTGTAGTCGAGGCGAAAGCCAGACTATCCGCAATTCGCTGTCCAATGTAAGGCGTTAAGAGAAAACAGACTAGGAGAGGCAGGCCAAACGGTTAGAACGCTGAGGCTCTCAAGCGGGAGAATCCGGTTCGAATCCGCTGTAAGGTTGGAGTTGTTTTTTGCTGTCAGGGGTAAAAACAAAATCCTTACCTGCACAGGGCGTTGCGACAGCACTTACCATGTGGTCCTTAATTCGAAGGCTCAAAGATCCATCTCTCTCACACCTAAACAGTAAAAGATCAATACAGGCGGCAAACACAGCAACTGCTGTAGCAACCCTATGTGTTCTCAAATTGTTGAAGTTAAACATCGGGATTGCCTTTTACACATCTGTAATTTAATTATGTTTTTGTTTTTAAATGTTGTTCTTGAAATATTAAAAGTCATTTTATAAACGGGGGGGGGGGGGGGGGGGGGGGGGGGGGGGGGGGGTGGCTCCTATACACGGGGGTGTCTTATTCACGGGGACGTCTTATACATAAGGGCGTCTTATACACTGGGGCGTCTTATACACAGGGGCGTCTTATACATAAGGGCGTCTTATACACTGAGGCGTCTTATACACAGGGGCGTCTTATACACGGGGGCGTCTTATACATAAGGGCGTCTTATACACGGGGGCGTCTTATACACTGGGGCGTCTTATACACTGGGGCGTCTTATACACTAGGGCGTCTTATACACTGGGGCGTCTTATACACGGGGGCGTCTTATACACGGGGACGTCTTATACACGGGGACGTCTTATACACGGGGACGTCTTATACACGGGGACGTCTTATACACAGGGGCGTCTTATACACGGGGGCGTCTTATACACGAGGGGCGTCTTATACACGGGGGGCGTCTTATACATTGAAAACTACGGTAAATGTTTGTTGAAATCATATGTGCTGGGTCAAAAGACGCAGATATAGAAATCTACTGAAAATCAAAACAATATGTGCCCACCTCACGTATGATGGTAAAACAAGAAGTACATGAATACAAAGATCAAGGCTACGTTAAGTCCTGGCAAGCTGGGGAGTAAGAAGCTGCAGTTGGTTCTCCAGTTTAGGCCATCACATTAATTGAACAGTCATACTGATTGTCTGGTCCGGCACTGTTTGGTGGTAAACTGTTGCACAACAAGCTAGATGTTGTGAGAGCTGTTTGGTGGTAAACTGTTGCACGACATGCTAGATGTTGTGAGAGCTGTTTGGTGGTAAACTGTTGCAGGACAAGCTAGATGTTGTGAGAGCTGTCTGGGAGTGTGTAAACAGGGCAAATAGCACCACTGTATACAGACGTCCGGGTTGCCCGGCTCTCTAGCGTAGTTGGTTAAACCTGACATCGCGGTGACCGGGTGACGAAATCCTTGTGGTCCTGGTTCACTCCCCGGGGGTGGGGTAGGCAGAAAAGCCACATTTCTCCCAGATTTACGGTACCTATCATGAAATCAAGGCCGAAGGGCTTCGATATTCATAGTACTGAGCTAAAGGGTTAACAACTCATGGTTTCTGGATTTAAAAAAAAAATACATACGTCAGGCAAAAAAAAAAAAAAAAAAAACAAACAGTCACTTGCATACAGTCTGTCTGAGAAATATACTTAACATTAAGTGGCAAGACCTGGTCCCGGACCCCCAGCATCAATACCATCCTGATGCAGTCACAGGTTCGATGAGCTGGCCTTATTGTTCGAATGCCTGACCATCGGCTCCCAAAAATAATCTTCTGTATTGACATAAATAAAGGTCAACGTTCTCATGGGAGCTAGAAAAAGCGCCTCAAGTACACAAAGGCATTATTAAATGTCTTCTGTATAAACCCTGACACATGGGAGGCTGCAGCACAGGACCGTACTTTATGAGGTACATATATCCGAAATGGTCTGCGAGGCATCTACAGCGAGGGCAGCTGAACAGCCAAGAAGGGCCGGAAAGAACCTTCAAACAGGCCCTTTGTCTACAGACACTTTGCCATGTTCCCATTGTCCTAGACTCTTCCGGGCACGTATTAAAATTAGAAGTCACCTCCGGACTCACAAACATTCAACTGCAGCTTTATGACGGATGAAAGAAAGAATGGTCCTTATTACTTGTGGTTGACGAACGAACGAAGAAAGCAGTTCAGAGGCACACTTAGATCCCCAGAGTGTAAAGATAATTGTGCAGCGAGAAATGGCTGAAGGATCTGGCCGACGCTCAACTCTGACGAGAGGAGCGAGACGGGCATAACAGCAGATTCTTACTGGTACCATCAGAACTGGAATTCAGTACCTGCTGCTAAAGATGGGGTCGGGGCACTTATGGAAATATCTCGAGTGCTATGATATGGGATCGCAACTAATAACTCATCACACGAATTGTGCTAGGCAGCGTAAATATTGCTATGAACAATTTGTCAATCTATCTGCTTTTCATTTACGGAAATGAGCAAGTTGATAGGATTGCAGGTGACGCTACTGTGGAGGGAGAACGTGCCATGGACCAGGCTGATATTCTAAATGCTCTACGAGAAGTAAGACTATGTGATGACTGAATATGCAACCATTACCAGACTACAAGAACAACATGTCAAAGGGGGTGTAGCCAGACAAGAGCACTATGCAGGAAGCCAAAGAAGAATAAGAAACCAACACAGAACTGGTGTCGTGAACCGCTAAACGCTGCGGGGTTTACTAATTAGGGGATCCGAGCACTTATGAACTGAACGATTCGTGTGCAGTGATGATAATATGTCGACTCACTAACTAGCTGATTCATGGTAGTGGGGGGAGGATAACTTGAAGTCAGTCTAAAAATCATCAGTTGGAGATGCCGGGTTTCAAGAGAAATATGGTTCCTGCATCTTTCAAAGACAATGGTACCAAAGTCGCACCCCTGGAAGAGATTTAAGCTTCCAGTTGTTATATTCCCAAATAATATTCCCAAATTATATTCCCAAAAAATATTCCTAAATAATATTTCTCAAATACAGCAGTGGTACCCGGTAGTCGACCTTCACTGATAGGGTAGTGATAATATATTGAGCTGACAATCAGATATCCCACCAACACTGTAAACCAAAATCGGGAAATCCCACTAAAATTGTGAGCTGAAAAGGGGACATTCTAGGCAAGTCAGTTTATTTTACCCCACACAACTTTTCTAGGTCACCGGGGTGAAAATATTAATTATTTTCATTACAATGGTACTAAAACCTGCAGCATTGTCACCAAGAAATAAACAAAACAATCTAATCTTCAACAACACTGAACAATAGACACACGCTATAATTCAACATCCCACCATCATATTTGGGAAAGGAAATGTATCTTTCAGGCATGAAATGTATCTTTCAACGCAAGTGTGTGTTCTATTCTCGATCTAATTCCTATTTTTTTTTTTTTTTTTTTTTTTTGAATGAACGCAGTCGTCTGGTTGACTGATTACTTGTAATAATAACACGAAAACCTTGAACCGGCAGACCACACACACTAGATCACTAACAACACAAGAAAAGACATAGTTACGAATACTAGCGTTAGAGAGAAAGTCGAAATGAGGCCATGTTTGAATAATATTGACAGACAAAGAATTAAAGGGTTCAGCCATCTAGTGAGAATGCAGCCAGACCGAACTGCGTATGAAACTTTTTATAGCAAAACATCTGAGAGAAAGGCGAGAGGGAGATTAAGAAATAGATGGATAAATGGTGTAGCTGAAACGTGCAAGATTATTTTATGTCAATGAGCCACTGTTGCGAAGAAGGGAACGCTACTTTAGCTTTGCTTGTCTGACAGTTCCTCTCAGGATGTGTTGTTGGCGCCACACTAGACCCCGCCGGAGCAGACGACCGAGCTAGAGCCGCCAGCGTCCTCACCGACGACATGAAGAGCAACAAGGAAATATACGAGATCGTGGGCACTGCAAAAGACAGAGATAAGCCGAAGCCGGACTTCGCCAAAGAGATTGTTCAGGTAAGGTGATGTTTGATTGTGGCAACGTTTAATAAAAAGGGTGGCCCTTTTTCCTGTTACATTTTCCAATTTTCCAAATTCCGTCATTGTTCTCACATTCCATGTCCCTATACCCAAATTTAGTGAACAAATTATTAAAAATTTGAAAGCAACAGAGATGTGGTTTCTGAGACGAATATTACGAATACCTTGGACGGCTAGAGTAACTAAAAACGATTGTTTGAAAGAAGCTTATAAAAGTCATCATTATCATGTAGCAGGTCCTTTGCAGAACGTCGCTCTCATAACGGTCTGCCTGACAGAAACGGTGTCTCGCCAGCTCTTCTGCCTCTTGATATGACCAAATTATTTCAGCTTCTGAAACAGGATGCTGTTTATTGGCCAGTCTTCCTTGATGTTCAGATCTTTCAAGATGTCAGTATTTCTCCTCTTCTTTGTCGAAGATATGATTATAATCTTTCTAAAGCTTTCAGCTCAAAAGCCCCTATTCTCTTTCTTAAGGACTGAGAGAGAGTCCACGACTCACATCCGTATGTAGCCACAGGGAAGATGCATGCTCTCAAAATTCAAATTTGTATCTCCTTGCTGGTGCTTAACCAAAGACTTTTAAGGCTGTTTAATCTTTGCATTGCTATAGTCATCCTCCTTTTAATTTCTGTCAAACAGTCTCCATTGTTGTTTATTATAGAGCCTAGATATTCAAAGTTTGTGACATTTTCTATTTCTTCATCATTTTTTTTTTTTTTTTTTTTTTTTTTTTTTTTTTTTTTTTGTTTGTTATTTGTGAAGATAGGTCTCTATTTACAACGAAAAGAAGGAGACAAACACTGTTCTTTGGCTATGTTATGAGAAGAGAAGCATTAGAAAACTGGAAAGATCAGTGGAAAGAGGGGTAGAATGTTGAATGTTGAATTAGGAATCGACATCACAGCACTCGGGACACTCCCATTAGCGCTCCGTCCTCATCTTCAGCAGCAAGCGAAGAGTTAAAATTCCGATGGTACCAGTAACAGTCTGATTGTATATCCGTCTTGGCCAGATCCCATTGTAACTCCTCGCAGTGCCATTCTCCTCAGACCATAATGATCTATCTGTTTCTCGTCCATGTTCACTCGCTCCCAAAGGGCCCTCACAACATCCAGTTTGTCATATATCAGTTCACCACAAAGTGGTGCAGAACCGGCCAGTCTATCCGCCAGCTCATTTCCCAACACACAGGCGTGACCTGGATAAAATATCCAAAGGATGCTAACTACCCGGGACCTCTGAAGTGATGCTTGCCACTCTGCACGGAGCATGCCTGTCTCGACCTTTCTCAGCATGCTCTGTGAGTCAGTTACAATGACGAAATTTGTGTACAGCTTATTCTCAAGCCAACGGAATGCAGCAGTGACTGCCTCCGCCTTCATTCTCAAACTAGACGTTGTGATATCATATGCCAGGCTTTGTTGCCCCAAGCGACGTCCAATGGTTTACACCCGTGTCACGCAATCGTGTTAAAGATTCGTAATAACCACTAGTATAGTCCGTACAGTGTTGATGAGAGATGAAATCTACTCTGGTCATGTTTTAGAGAATATATATTTGTATATATTGCAGTACGACAACCAGATGCAACTCTATGAGTACCTGGTGGAGTGTGATATCATCATATACGATATTACAGATGACGCCGACCAGATACCGGAGGCTGTCTGGATCATCACAGGTAACAACTGCCTCTTGTATATGTATTATATACAGATTTAAAGAAGCGTCTGGTCGAGTAATTAGAGCACCTGGGTTCTTTTTGACGAGACTGAGGTTCAAATCCTCGGTTCTTTTTCTTTTACGTTTAATCTTAAAAGTACGCCTGGCGTTCTGTGTTGTGGTTTACAACTTGCCGGCGATATTTTCATCTTTTAGACATAAACAGGCCACTGGAAACTTACAAGGTGAGAATTCATAGTAGATGTGATGGATACGGTTTCTAATGGGAGCAAGACAATAATATCCTAGCCTGCACAGTTCGTGGCGACTACACTAGCCATGCGGTCCGTCTAAAATCCTCAGGCTCAATCATCATAGCCCATGGCGATGGCGAGTGTGACCAGCAAGACCTATCTGCGTTAAGAAAAATTCTTCCAAAATTATGTTATGGAATTTCAGGACCATTGTTGTTTAGTCTGTTTCTTCACAGAAGCTCGGCTCTTATCCTGTCTGCAATCATTTCTTCTGTCATTCTTATTTCCTTCTGGGTGTGCTCCCTCCACACAACACGGTCCTGGTATTCTGTTCACATGAGTCCACTTTAATACATGTATCATTCATGTCCCGCTTGCAAACCTCTTTATATCGTCATAGAGGTCTACCGCAACATCTTCCACCCGTCTTAACTCCACCACAAAAGATGTCCTTAGGGACTCTGCCATCCTCCATTCTCCAGGTGTGACCCAGACACCTGAGTCTTCGTAAACTAATCATTGAGAAAACTGTTGTAGTACCTGCTCTTTCCAATATCCCAATTGTGAACTTGTCCTGCCACTTAATGCCAAGTATTCTTCTTAAGCATCGCATGTGAAAGCTTTTTAGCCGCCTCGCCTGGTGCTAATAAGTTGACCAAGTTTCTCTGCCATACAGCAAAGTGCTGAGAATACAAGCCTGAAAGACAAAAGAGTTTTTGTGTTACCAGATTACCAGATTACTGTTTTAACCGTGATATTTCTGTTCTGTCGAACTCTAAATCAACGCATTGTTGCTGCCTTACCTATCCTAACGTTGATTTTTTGGGTCCAGCGATAGTTTGTTACTCACTGTCGATCCCAAACAGATAAAATGGTCAACTGTCTCTAGCACTTTGCCGTCATTTTAAGACTTCAGGTCTTTCATTAACACCATCAACCATTACCTTTGTCTTCGTTTCGCGGACTGTTACTCCAAATTTAAAGTATATATATATATCATATGCAGTTTTGTCTTGCTGCATTCTCACTAGATGGTCGAACCATTGCATTCTCTGTCTGTTAATTAACATAATCCAGAGATAGCACAAGATGTATCGATGCTTATAATTTGCTGGTGCTCACTAGAAATGTACTCGGATCTGGACAAGATCGAGAAGCCCAAAGTGTTTATCCTGATCTCCACCTGCATGACCTGGTCAAGAACAGCAGTGCCAGAAACGGTAGGTGAACTTGCGTGAACATTTTATGTTTGGCTTTTGAATAAGCTGTAACGGCTAGACACTCGTCTGCAGTCCGAAGGTCGTGTGTTCAAATCCGAATGGAGCCAGACTTTAAAAAAAAATCATGGCTATCAGATTGACCCAGCCTTGAGTGGGTTCTGGGTGCAGTCCTAGGAAGTAAAGGCGGCCGGCGTGATGCTGACCACATCACCATCATGTGCCGTTCGGTCTATAAAACCATAGGTCTAGCTCTATATACCCTATACGTTTAAAGACGTAGAAAATGGCCCTTTAATTTACTTACCAGGTCGACCCAGCGTTAAATGGATGCTAGATACAAACCTGGAAAGTAAAAGCGGCCAGCGGATTGTTGACCACATGGCCCATCGAGTGTCCATTGGTCTGTCAAATGTTGGTCCAGCACTATGTAATTTGAAAACATGGAGCCTCTCGTACAACGTCACAACATCCAGTATGAGAATGGAGGTGGAGGCGGTAACGGAAGTTTTCCAGTGGCTTTAGAGCAGTTCAGCCCAACATGTTGTAATCGTCACGGACTCACGGAGCTTGCTTCGTAAAACAGAAACTGGCATCTTGAGCGCAGTTGGGCTTCCATTGCTTGATAAGACTCAGGGGAGGAGCGTATCGCGGATTTTCTGTCCAGGACAGTCGGGTGGGCGGGAAAATTAACAGACTGAAGATTGGTTGCTGTAGCTCCCCTGTGTGGTGAGCTACTTAATGACAAAGCGGAGGTGGTGAAGGTTCGCTTGAATCGAGTGGATGGTGCAACAGAATAGACCGTGCATCCATAAACAGACACACTAATTCAGCCGGGGGTGAGCAGATAGTCAACACTGAGGGAAGACAGGCGGACTTTTAATCAGTTTGGAGTCCGTACTGTTAGCATGTCGACTGTTTATTGGTTAGCAAGAAAGGAGGCGGAGCCCGTGCGGGAATGTTTTAAGTGCAGAGTTCATAGTTCAGGACTCGTGTCTCCGATTTGAAATTTTTAAAATAAAACTTGGTTCCTAGGACGACCCGGGCCTACATGGGTACCAGGAATAGTCATGGGAAGTAAAGGAGGTCAGCGTGGTGTGACCACATCACTCACGGAGTGCCGATTGCTCTATAAATATATGTCTAGACCCCTATGCCCAATACGCCTGTATGCGTGGAAGAGAGGCCCTTCTCTTAGCACCTGAGTGGGCTATGAACAGATGCTTACTATCTTGTTTTATCGAAAACTTGGATCAGCTTAAAATATGGTTTTTCTGGAGATAGTTCACTTTGAGAGAATCGTCTTTATTGTCTAGGTACATCCCATTTGGTTCATTCTCTTGTAGCAGAATAGCTAGATACCTGTCAAGAGCATCCCACAAAGCGCACACTCTGTAGCTCTAGCAACGATTTCCTATTCAGGACTAGTAACATACACTCCCACTTAAAACCAACACAGCAAGGAACTAAAACTCAGGCGAAAATCATCGCCACAAAAGAAACAAACTTAAAATCAGACAGCAAAAAAACCCGTCCTTGATAAAACAGGCCGTCAGGCGGTTAAAAAAAAGGATCAAGCTTGTCATTTTTGTTTTCTTACAACGAACGAACGAACTAAACGACGCGACGGTGAAAGAAACTTTTGACCTTCGGAAGGTGTGGCAAACTGATTGACCTATTCGCTACAGGGACATCTAAGAAGACCTTGGATCTCACCGGCTGTCAACTCCGGCGGAAAGTCTCTCCATATTTGTCTTGTTTCAGAACTTGAGTTTTGCGTGCACTCTGTTTTAGAGGTCTGGCTTACTTGTGTGCAGACTTTTGGTTCCTCGCTTCTCATGCACTGCGACTTCCATGGAGATTCCCCAGATTGGTCGCCTTGTACCCGGGGAGTTCACCCGGTCAACAAATGCTCCATGAAATCGGATGTGTCGGCCGAAAGGCGTAAATATCGCAGCTCTATTGTAAACAGACACGGCAAGCTTATGTCATATCATCATCGTCATCATGATCAGGTGCCTTGCCGACTGGCGTGGGCGATCATGCCTCTCCATAATCCACGATCTCCTTCAGCATATATCAGTTCGTGTGCCGACACACCTCCATGCCATGCAACAAGACTGTCAAGAATCTTCTCTCGTTGTCCTCCTCTATCCCCCCAAAGATCTTTCCAGTGGTCACAACATGTTTTATTTTCCCTCTTCTCATAACATGGCCCGAAAAATGATGACTGTCTTCTTCTGACGTCAGTGATAAGTTGTCTTCGGGCTCCCGCCTCTTTCAAAACCTCTTTGCTGCTCTTTTTGGCTGTCCAGTGTATTCTAAGCATTCTTCTGTAAAACCACGTCTCTGGGGCTCAAGAAATTGTTTGGCCTGCCTACCGATTGTCACAGCCATATGTTAAAACTGGCTCATACAGACGAACGAAAAGGAAAAGAAGCCGAAGTCGCTTTGTGCGATAGGATTGTTAGGAGGCTAGTGAGTCGTCTTAGGTTATCTCCGGAACTCACCTGAGGAAACAAGGCCATTGGAAGATAATAGTTTAAAGTTTGAACAACGGAACAACATCATGGGATACGAGTGTAACCTATAAGTGCTCCATTCTTCTTCTAGCTCAAGTCTAAGTCAGATGAGGCTTAGCACAGTGCACAGGCTCTGTAGCACCGGCGAGGATCCTGAAATACTTTGAGTAGATTTTAAACTCTAAATTTTGCCCGGGTAGCGCCGTTAGGCTACTCTTTTCGATTTTCAACTGCCAAGGGATTTTTTTGTGTGTGCGCAACAATGCACACGGGCGTCCGATTTCACTACCCAGAGACTGGAGAAATTACTAAAAGTCCAAGTCCATGAATTGAGCCCGGAACCTTTAGCACCCTAGGCGGAAACCATACCTTGAGACCACTCAGCACCACCCCCCCCCCCTAATACCCCCCCCCCCCCCCAGAAGAAAATAGTTTAAGATGCTAGGTTGATTAAAGGCGTTCCCCTGAAGCTTATTGTATTATTATGCGCTCAAACAGGAATCCGGAGACGATATGTTTACAGAGGATGATTACAGAAAGAGGAAGCCTCATCCGAACTTTAAGGAGCACATTCATGCAGAAAAGACCGTGCTCAGGCTGGGAAAGATGGTATTCCAGTAGCTGTCTTGTTGTTCGCGTGTCCTCCCTCGTTCTGTTACCGTGTACTCTTCGTTGTTGTCTAGATCAGTGTTAGTAACTAGTCATCCCCTTGTGGGATGCCATTTTTCGTGTTTTTTTTTTTTTCAAGTCCTACCCTGGCTTGTGTCGGGGGCCCTGAACATAGCTGGTCCACAACTGTGGCCATAACGGCTGAAAGGGGTTTCTGTGACCTCTCCACTGGTGATCCTCATTCGCATGGTGGCACTTTGTGTCACCGGGTGTTTGTCGCTTGCGTAATGTCCTGGTGGGGTACAACAAACAAGCAGGCAAGTGGATCAGTGTTCCTAAACGTTTTTCCGCATCCGTGACCCACCAAACAATGGCGATATGTTCATGGTTCATCCGGCAGTTAACCACACATGAAGAAAAAAAAAAAAACGAATGTAGATAACAGTTTATTTGTTAAATCGGATGTCACAACTTGGGTCTACTTTCAAATTTGGCCGGTAAGCTGGACTGCTTCGGCCGGCTTAGCGGGGCTTAGTGGGAGTTATGTCCCGTGGCCGCACTCAAAACAACTCAAAACAAGTCGCGGAAAAAGTCACGAATCAAATGGCATACTTACCTATCATCATCCGGGTGCGTGTAGGGTTGCGTAGGGTGTCTATCATCGTCCTACGGTTGCGTGTAGGGCTGCTTATTGCGTGTAGGTTGGTTGTTTGCGTAAGATGAGGGGTAGGGTTAGGGGTTAGGGTTAGGGTTTAGGGTTTAGGGTTAGGGTTTAGGGTTTAGGGTTAGGGTTTAGGGTTAGGGTTAGGGTTTAGGGTTAGGGTTTAGGGGTATGGTTCGATTTGAAAATTTTCACGTGGGAGGTCGAAATAGTGGCCTTCAATCTGACGTCTGTGGGAGTGGCGCCACTGAAACTCTGTCAAATATGACGCCAATAGCGGGCGGCTGGTGCCCAGTCGCTGGCGAATTGTCCGTGTCAGTAGCATCCACTGTCCGTCGACTGTTTGCGCGTGCATGCGACTGTGCGCGATTATAGGTAACTACGGCGTCACAATTGTCACATCTAACGCTACACCTAACCCTACCCCTAACCCTAACCCTAACGCTACCCCTAACCCTAACCCTAACGCTACCCCTAATCCTAACTCTAACCCTACCCCTAATCCTACTGCTAACCCTAATCCAACCCCTAACCACGCAAATGTATCGGTCATTAAAGCTTACAGATCGGCAAAACACCCACAGACACACACACAAAGCAAAACCCCAGATTTTCCCGCAGCGTCAAAAGAAAAACCCAGATCTGGGGGACACACCCAAGCATTGGCAGCCCTGATGTCGACCTCACTGTCGTGTTTGAGTCGTGACTTTTTCCGCTCGTTGTTTTGAGTGCGGCCACGGGACATAACTCCCACTAAGCCCCGCTAAGCCGGCCGAAGCAGTCCAGCTTACCGGCCAAATTTGAAAGTAGAGCCCACAACTTTACAATTTTCACCTAAAATGCCATATGCATCTTCTTAGAGGTGTCATATACGTGGATGGAGCGTTGTTTTTGATATTCGAAGAGCTACGTCCATTCTTTTTTTCCGTTTGGATTCAGTCTTTTTCGCGCAAACAGGAAGTCCCTGAGGTGTGAATCCTACAGGCTGGAAGATCGTTACATGATCAAGCATCTAGATTGTGATTACAGTTTAGATAAACTGGCTGAATGAGCGTGCTCACAAAGATAGAGATGGGCGGGGTAAGAAAACAGTGGCTAGAGTCTCTAGAGTGGTTGGGCTGACACATATCAGTTTTATATTTGTGCCAGGGCACGCAGGCGTGGAAGGAAATGAGCAAGCTTGCAGTTTAGACTAATGTGGAGGGCGGACGAGCCATGGACCAGGTTGATATTCTGAATACTCTACGAGAAGTAAGACGTTTGCGAGAACCGAGTGATGAATGTGAATCAGCAACTATGATCAAACTGCAAGAACAACATGTTAAAATGGGAGGGTCGGGGCGAGGCGGGGGGAGGGGGTGTGGCCAGGCAAGAGCTCTTTGCAGGAAACCTAACAACAATAAGAAATCAACAAAGAACTGGTGTCATGGGCCATGGCCAAACTTTAGTACTTTCAAAGGCGTCGCATGGGCCGCTACACGCTGCAGGATTTACTAAGGAGGGGACCTGAGTACGTATGGACTAAATGGTTCGATGTGCAATGAGGGTAATCTGTCGACACACTAACTAACTAACTAACTAACTAACTAACTAACTAACTAACTAACTAACTAACTAACTAACTAACTAACTAACTAACTAACTAACTAACTAACTAACTAACTAACTAACTAACTAACTAACTAACTAACTAACTAACTCATCATCATCATGTAGCAGGTCCTTTGCAAAACGTCGCTCTCATCACAGTCTGCCTGAAAGAAACTCGGTCTCTCGCCAGCTCCCCCCGCCTCATGCACTTTCATACTCAAGAAGTCACTTATATCCTGTGCCCGTCTTTGTGTCGGTCGGCCCCTGCCCCTCCTTCCTGGTACCATGCCTTCTGCTATAGTTTTTTTCCCATCCGTCGTGGCGCTTGATATGACCAAAATATTTCAGCTTTCGAGAAAGGATGCTGTTTATTAGCCAAGCTTCCTGGATGTTCAGATCTTTTAAGATGTCAATATTTCTCCTCTTCTTTGTCCAAGATATTCTGAGAATCTTTCTATTGCATCTCAGCTCAAAAGCCCCTATTCTCTTTCTTAAGGATTGAGAGTTAGTCCACGACTCACATCTGTATGTAACCATAAGGAAGATGCACGCTCTCAAAAACTAACTAGCTGGATACAGGAAATGTGACATTCTATGCTTCCAGAACCAGCATCAAAACAAGTCTTGGAGATAACTGCATAAACTCGCATACAGTATTCTTATATGTGATAGACTTCAACATTTGCAGCATGTGACTTCAGAATCGACATCATAGCACTCAGGACATTCGTATAAGTGCTCCGTCTCCATCTTCAGCAAGACGCGCAGAGATCCAATTCTGATGCTACAGTTAATAGTCTCATTATCTGATCGTCTCGCTCCTTCCCTTAGAGTTGAAGGTGGGCGGATCTTCTCTTCACGCCTGGCTGAACCATCCTCTTCAGACCGTAATAATCTGTTTGTGCCTTTGCGCTGATTACTTGTTCCCAAAAGGTACTTACAACATGGAGCTTTTCATGTATCAATTTACATCAATGTATACATGAAGTGGGGCATATCCAGCCCGGGAAAAAATATCCAAAGGACGCTAACTACCTGAGACTTCGGAAGCGATGCTTGTCACTCGGCACAGAGCACACGTGACTCCACCTTTCTCAACACGCTCTGTGGGGCTGTTACAATCACGACGTGTGCGTCCGTGCAGCTGGATCTTAACCTGGTTCTGAAAAACATGCGTGCACATATTTCTGGATTGTTCAATAGTTTTTTTTTTTTTTTGAGACAGCGAGGGACATTTGTTTTGATTTTCGCTGGCACAGAAATGGACCAAGTTCGGGGAAATCCCTTACGTCCTTCTTAGGACGAAATTTTTTGTTATTTGAAGCCCCACCCTGGCTTTTGCCAGGGGCCGCAATATAGGCAGGCCATCAATGTGGCCAATTGTCTGAACGCGGTTTCTGGGACCTCTCCACGGTGATCCTCATCCGCACGGTGGCACTTTGTGTCATCGAGTGTTTATCGCTTGTGTGATGTCATAGTGGGGTAAAAAGTCAGTCAGCCATCAGTTCGGGGAAACCCGATTGCGGTGAATTTGAAACCTCTACTAAGACTAAGACTGGTTCTCAAAACTGCAGCATCAAGAGAGCAATGTTGCCACTTTTCTTTAACAAAAAAACATCCAAAACGGACTCAAAAAAATATCTAAAAACGTCTAAATGTTCGTGGAAAATATCTTAAAAACACATCCAAATGGAAAGAGACACAAATAGAATAGCAATTGATATGACTTACCCTATAGAATCATGTCCTCATCTTTACTGAAGTCTGCCTCACAAGATCCACAGGATAAACTTAGCTTGGATGATGAAGTTGAAGCTTCAGATCCAAAATGACTCTGGTATGCGTTAGCTGTTCCAATTTCTTTTAATACCCAATTAGGGAGCTGATAACTAGAACAGCCTTTTCCTACTCTTATCGGGCCGAATTTTATTGTCAAGATAGCATTTAAGAGGTCAAATTTCATCCTGTTTCTTAGGTTAGATTTGATAAATTCACTCCAAATAAGAGACATCTAGAAAACATCTAACATCTAAACGTCAAAAACGCCATCTAAATGCAAGGGAGAACATCTAAATCTAGATGTAAAACATCCAAAGTGGCAACACTGCAAGAGAGAAGGAGTGGTCATCCTTAATAGTAAAATACAGATGCGTAGAAGATGTGGGAGTCGACATCTAATACATCACATTCCTATTTCCTGGTGTTCACAGACCAGAAGATGCTGAGGAAAGTTCTGGTTGCATTTCTGGACTTAAGCCTTGTTTCAGTTTCATCACACACTTTCGGCATAAACCTTGGCGGAATACACACAGATTTAATTAGCTAATAAACTAACTTTATTATTCAAAGAATCGAAAAAATTGGGCACGCAGGACTGTCTTATACTCTGCAATTGAGTTTTATCTATGTTATTTACCTATAACAATATGCATACTATGAGTATCCAACGTACAGTTTACAAAAGCATGGATTATAAATGTTTACATTTAAATATACATACTAGATACCTGAACTGACAGGTTTAACTAACTAGAGGTTTGCTACAGTCATATTATTTGGGTCAAAAGCGCAGATATCAGAGCCTAGCTGTAAACCGCAACACAGCATGCCAACCGCCTGTATAAGGCAATCGCAGAATAAGAAAAATAAATATCTATAACAATACGGTTAAGCCGTTTGCTTTGCACATGAGTGATGAGGCTCGGAATTGTAGTCTGTGTCCATCGTTCGCCAGTGCAGGTTGTCTGAAGATGCCCGAGGGCCGCAGCTAGAACTACGTTGTTTCACGTAACTGTGCAGAGAGACACACAATGTTACAGTAAAAGTAATGTTTCGCTCCGCAGATCCCGTTCATATACACACTAGCTCACTTCTTTTTGGTAGACATTGAGGCGTGTGTCCTTGGCACAAGGCTACAGGGGTGTTCCGCATTGCCGTTAATATCGCATTTGTATTTTTCAGCACGCCAGCGCTTTTAACAAACTGGGTCTAACACAACTTCCCCCAGAGAGTGCTGCTACCTGTGTCACAGGCATTTTCTTTCTTGGAACAAAAACGTGAATGGGAGAAAACTCAGAAAGCAAACAATAAAGCGGCACACCCGTAACCTAAAGGAAAGTAGACCAGCACAACAAACGTGACCTACTTTGTTTGGGGAGACTAACGTAAACCTAATCAATGCTTCAACCCAATGCATTTGAGCGTTGAGTGTTGAGCTAAAGAACTGTCGTAACAGCACCGGGACATTCCCATAAGCACTGCGTTCTCATATTCAGCAGCTTACGAAGATTTTCAGTTCCGATAGTAGCACAGCAGTCTGATTATATGTCCGTCTTGCTTTTCCTGTGAGTGTAGAGTATTGACCAGATCCTACAGTCACTCCCAGCTTTACCATTGTCTCCAATTCAAAATGATTTTTTCGTGCCTCTCGAAAACTTACATTAGGTCAAGCCTGTCATGGATAAATCCATCATCCATTTGCGCACAACCATGTAATATTCTCCTCTTCTTTCGTTGGCTTGAAATAGATTATCTATCTTTGCAATATTGTCTCTATTGTCTGATGTAATTCACTTGGCAACCAATAAAGTTTGGCTTACACCCGTGTTTCTCTTGGCCAAAAGTTTTGCATGGAAATGTTGTATTTGGGACAGTCTTGGAGGATGTGATCTGTTGTCTCAGGTGCAAGTCCACATGTACACATGTCTGACTAGTCGATATCATATAATCATGTAGTCTGTCGGTTCATGTCCCAACACTCCTGCATGACCCAGAGAAAATTTCCAATGAACGCAAACTATCCGGGAGCTCTGAAGCTTTGCTTGTCAAGCTACAAGGGAATTGCCCATCCTCGCCAGTCTTAACCCAGTGCATTTAAACAGGCACTATCACAATGCGACAGTTTCCTTTTCATTGGTAATCTTCTTCTTCTTCGCGTTCACCAGCTGTACACTCTGGCGGAAAGTTCTGGTTGATCGTTCTACTGAACTGCAGTCCTGCTCCAGAACCTGAGTGTTACATGTGCATCAGTTTTACAGATCTCATTCTCTTGAATACAGACTGTTGGTTCCTTGCCTCCCCGGCAGACGCACTCCGACTTCAAAGGAAGCTCCCCAATTAGTCGACTCTTACGACATGCTTTTGGGGAGGCAGTGGGTCTATTCTTGTTTTCCCCACAATGAGGCCCCGGAACCCACACTGGGGTCATTGGTAATGTTTCTGTTTGCAGAACAAAGCCAAGTTATCGACTTTTGTTATCTGTTCTGGATTGACATATGGTGCCGAGGAGGACAGACTGCACCATCTGTTCAAGGTAGGCGTTTGATGCCCCGTGCTGGGCGTTGATAATTTTGTGGTCAGTTATAAACGTTGATATCTTGTTGTTGTTGTTGTTGTTGTTGTTCTTCTTCTTCTTCTTCTTTTTCTTCTTCTTCTTCTTCTTCTTCTTCTTCTTCTTCTTCTTCTTCTTCTTCTTCTTCTTCTTCTTCTTCTTCTTCTTCTTCTTCTTCTTCTTCCTATTCTTTAACAAACAAAAAATTGCACAGAAAGTTTATCAGCTTGCCACAATTCAGCACTTCCTGGATGAAAATACACGAAAAATATGTTACGCGTCCTATATCCAAACACTTGTCGACTATAGTTCAACAGTTTAAGATGGTTGTTCCAAATATACTTGTAGGAAATAATTCACAGCTCGGTGTCACGCCACCCACAAGTCGACAGCATTAGTTGTCGCCTTTCTCTCGTGTTTTGTTGCATCCAGTGTCCCTGCTGAAGGTTGAAACCCCAACCTTCCGCTGGAATATTGGAAAAGAACCGAGTCCGCCACTTGAAGGTGAGGCAGGTTTAACTAACAGATGCTAAGAGACCTTGAGGGCCCTGTGTTGTCTAAAGTTACTCCATGCTGCACCGTAGATGATGAATAGCCAAAGCTCAGGTAAACGACTTGAGTAAGTAAAGTTATGGACCCCTCTCCATGCCTTCAGGTGCATAGGGCATATACTGACTGACTTTCTACCCCACCAGGACATCACACAAGCGATAAACACCCGATGACACAATGTGCCACCATGTGGGTGAGGATCACCGTGGAGAGGTCCCAGAAACCGCGTTCAGCCTTTAGGCTATATTTATGGCCAGGCTATATTACGGCCCCTGGCAAGAGCCAGAGTGGGGCTTCAAATAAAGAAAAATTTCTTCCTAAAAAGGACGAAAAATATAATAGGGCATGACCAGTATTTTATAGGGAGTCGCCGTGGCAGAGCGTCTAGACGCTCGCCGTGGATCGGAAGGTTCTCTCCCAGGTCCATCCAGTCTTATGAGGGTACCGGGTGCAGTCCGGGGAGGTAAAGGCGGCCGGCGTGATGCTGACCCCAGCCCCCAACTTGTGCCGATTGTCTGTAAAATGAGGGTCTAGCCCTATATGCCCTATATGCCTTATACGCCTAATAACGTTGAAAAGGGTCCTTTACTGTGTTTGCTTTTTTTCAAAACTATTTTTTATAGACCAGTCGGCACTCGGTTAGTGATGTGGTCAACATGATGTCGGCCGCCTTTACTTCCAGTACATTTTACCTGGTACCCTTCTAGGACTGGGTCGACCTGGGTGCCAATGTCATTTTTTAGAAAGAAAGAAACAATTCCGGCTCTCTATGGGCCCGAAACCCCGACCTTCCGATCAACAGGCAAGCCACTAGCCGCAACTTCACGACGACCACAAGACAACTTATATAAATGGTAACTAGATGAATGTTAAATTTCACAAATGTCAGATTAAACTAAATTAAATTGTAACCAAGTGGTACTGTTAACGGACTGACTGACTGACTTTCTACCCCACCAGGACATCACACAAGCGATAAACACCCGATGACACAAAGTGCTACCATGTGGATGAGGATCGCCGTGGAGAGGTCCCAGAAACCGCGTTCAGACATTTGGCCATATGTATGGCCTGCCTATATTGCGGCCCCTGGCAGAAGCCAGAGTAGGGCTTCAAATGACAAAAATTGAATAAGTACTGTTAACATGCTGTTTCTACTGATAGCTTAATGAAATGTCTTACAGGCGGCCTGGCACAACGCCCCATACTTGCAGTGTTTTGGAGACGGCCAAAACTTTGTACCCACAATCCACATCCGAGATCTGGCAGCGTAAGTGGTTATCTTGACTCTCTGTTGGGGATTGAATGAGGCCGGAGGAAGGGGGACATTTGTATCAACATTTCCATAAGCAATGTTATGATCAGAAGTGCCGACACAACGAAAACTTCATCGGGGGGGGGGGGGGGGCAAAAGCGGACGTGGAACTCAGGCCTCCCCATGTTAAATTTTTACTTGTGACGAGACGATTATTTTCTGTTATTAATTCGGCCGCCCACGATTTTTATAGGCGTAACATAAAACTGTAGAGGAATTGTACAAAGTGAATTATTTACATCCATTGTTCCATTTAAATTGGACGATTCCTCTTGTGAGTTCCGAGGCCCCATTGTTTGGAAACCAAGAATAGACCACTGCCTCATCAACAAGCATACCGTTAACGCCAACAAAGAACCGCATGGGCGTTCACACGACGCTCAGCGGGCAGAACATTCAAAGACGCCAACAGTGCCTTCTTCGTGACAACCAGCAGCACGATGATGGCAATAGCACAAACGCTTCGGTGGCTCCAAACGTGAGTATGATCAAGACAGTTTATGCAGGTCCGGTGCGAAAGCAATGGCTTGAGAAGCCCACAGTTCGTGGAGTCACCTTTATTTTCGTTCCGAGACACGCAGGCGTCGACTGAAATGAAAGAGCTGACAGGCTGACTGGGTCCGCTATCACTACCGACGGTCAATCTATGGATCATGCTGATATTAATAATGCCCTCAGGGAAATGGGAAGGATAGAGGACTTTGGGGGCAGTGAATCCACATCAATCGCCAGAATGATAGACGTGGGTGGTAATATCGGCAAAAACCGATACGCACACCAGGCACATCAGAAGATTGGTAATCAACATAGAATTGGTACTGTTAGCCACCGGATGCTGGGCTCATACTGAGGGGAGGATCTGAGCACCTGTGGACATTTCCGGAGTGTAATGATGATAGCCCAACTAACTAACTAAGCATGTCGTAAGAATCGACAATTTGGAAGCTTCATTAGAAGTCGGAGTGCATCTGCCCAAGTGTCAAGGAACAACCACCTGCACACAAATAAACACGGTAAAATAGTCAAAGTCAAAATGGACGAACAGCGAGGACTTTCCGCTGGAGCAGGGATTGGCCAGCTTGTGCTGCAGAATCAGAAGTTCTTCTTCTTCTTCACAAGCTGTAAACTCGGGCGGAAAGTTCTGGGTGTTCGTCCACTTCTGGACTGCAGTCCTGTTCCAGAACCTGAGTGTTGCGTGTGCATCCGTTTGACAGATCTTACTCATTTGTATGCAGACTGCTGGTTCCTTGCCTCTCAGGCAGATGCACTCCGACTTCGAAGGAAGCTCCAAATTAATCAACTCTTACGACATGATTTAGGGTAGGCAGTGGGTCTGTTCTTCTTTTCCCTATAATAGGGCCCCGGAATCTACACAGGGAAGTTCAACAAATGACTCATGATCATTCCCGCCTAAATGATTTGACTGTATATACAGATGGCTCTGTGGTGAGGGGCAGAAGAAGTGCATGGGGGTTTCTAGCGAAGGCGAATGGACGTCGCTTGGCGCAACAAAGCCTGGTATATGATATCACAACGTCTAGTTTGAGAATGTAGGTGGAGGCAGTCACTGCTGCCTTCTGTTGGCTTGAGAATCAGATGTACGCAGATGTCGTCATTGTAACTGACTCACAGAGCATGCTGAGAAAGGTGGAGACAGGCATGCTCCGTGCAGAATGGCAAGCATCACTTCAGAGGTCTCGGGTTGTTAGCATCCTTTGAATATTTTCTCCAGGTAATGCCGGTGTGTTGGGAAATGAGCAGGCGGATAGACTGGCCGGTTCTGCACCACTTGGTGGTGAACTGATATATGACAAGCTGGATGTTGTAAGGGCCCTTTGGGAACGAATGCACAGTGCCGAGGAAAGATAGATCATTACGGTCTGAGGAGAATGGCACTTCGTGGAGTTACAAGGGGATCTGGCAAACATTCGACACTCAGGGGAGGGGTGAGACGGATATAAAATCAGACTGTTACTGGTACTATCAGAATTGTAACTCTTCGCTTGTTGCTGAAGATGGGGACGGAGCGCTTATGGGAGTGTCCCGAGAGCTGTGATGTCGATTTTTAATTCAATATTTAACATGTCGCCGAAGCTCACAGTCGGTGAACAAACAAAAAAAAAAAAAGAAATCACACTATACATTTTGTTTTGTTTTTTGTCCATCAATTATGCGATACATTGTAAATACCAGCTTTTTGTTTTTCAAATTGAAAAAAAAAAAAGTTTTATTTTGTTTAAAATGTTTTACTTTTCAGAATTGTCCAGAATGTGGTTGACGGTTGGTCAAAATTCCACTATATTATAGCTAAAGACAGCTCCCATAATACCTTGGAAGACATTGTCAAGGTAGGTCACTTTTTCAGACCCGGCAGTTGTTACAGTTTTGTAACGTTGTGTTAGACTTCTCAGTTGTATTTTTGCATCTGGTAGTAATATAAGATGGCGTTTACTATGGTTTGGTCATGTATGTAGGATGATATATATATATATAAATATATGAGTGCGCGTGTGTCTGTGAGTGTGCGTATGTTTTGTGTGAGTGCATGTACGTGTATGAGTGTGTGCGTGTGTCGGTGCGTATGTATGCGTGTGAGTGTGAGTGGGTACCCTCATTATCCTAATTAGAGGTTGGGGAGGGTATTTTAGGTTTGCCTGAAAGACAGCGGGGGTCAAATCGTCGGAAAGGTGGCCAGAGGAGGGGACGAGGAGGAGGATGAGTGAGAGAGTAACAATGAGACAATGGAAAGCTTGAAGAGAGAGGGGATTAGAGGCAAGGAGGGAGAAATGCACGGAGAAAGAAATAACTGTATATGTACATACTCGCAGGCATATAATATATATATACACACACAGATATGAAAAAGATAGAACAAACTATGTTTTCACAGTTAAGAATTGGAAACGGTCGCGCCTAACTTTGTGCCCTTCTAAACTACCTTCTTTCTTACATAATTTCATTCTTATATCCCTTAAGTACTAACGAGAGGGAGAGAGAGAGAGGGGGGGGAGAGAGAGAGAGAGAGAGAGAGAGAGAGAGAGAGAGAGAGGAGAGAGAGGGAGAGATATACGGGAGAGGAATTTATTGTAGATATTTATTAGGGCTGTACAGAATAGTGATTTACACTATTCAGCCGAATACGAATAACGTGACCAACTATTCGGTCGAATACGAATAGCGGGATCAACTATTCGGTTGAATACGTTTGATACACTTTGAGTGTGAAACAAGGAAAAAACTAAACTCTTAGTAGCGAGGACAGACAATTAAAATTTTAACTTTTTTAGTATCTTCATGTTTTCTTTAATAATGTCACAATTTATAGCCGACATTTCTTGATTTTCGCCGCGGCACCCCTGGCATACGCATCCAGTTTAAGAACCTCTGCTATAATGCCTCGGTCGAGTCAGCAGACAAAGACCTAGCCAACTGCTGTACCACGCAACCTGGTCGAAGTTCCCCCCGCTACGACAGACTTAGGCAACAGTAACTGTTGTGTTAATAAGAGAGTTATTTCAGTCCATCACAGTGTATGCAGAAACGGGTGTAAGGTAACCACTATTCGTATTCGGCCCGACCGCAAGTATTCGGCCGAATACCAAATAGTTTTTAGGTCCACTATTCGGCCTCGAAGCGAATACGAAGCGAATATTCGGTACAGCCCTAATATTTATACACATGCTCAAGTAACGTGGAAACATGTCCTCACGAACTGTTTCGTGTCCTAGGCAATCAGCGACAATCTGGGCTCCAAGAAGATCAAGTACATCTCCAAGGAAGAAGCGTTTTTCAACAGTGGTGTTGAGGTGAGTGTCGCTAGTATGTCATCCACAAATCAAGCCAGTTATCGATCTGCGCCAGGCTGGCCCCGGCTGAGTAATCCCGCATCTCCCCTGTAGCATTGCTCATCTTCCCATAAACGTTCCATTCCCATCTTCAGCAACCAGCACAGTTTCAATTCCGATAGTGCTAGTGATTAGTCTGATTGTATATCCAGCTTGTCTTTCCTCTTGTAGACTGGCACCAGAAACAACAGATCACGTCCTCCAAGACTGTCCCAAATGCAACATATCAAGGCAAAACTTTGGCCAAGAGAAACACCGGTGCTAGCCAAACTTTACGGGTCGCTGAGTGAATTACAAAAGACAGTGAAGTTTATACTTGAGACAACATTGCAGATATAGATAATCTGTTTCAAGCGAGCGAAAAATGAAGAAGAAGAAATCATTTTCTCTGTGTGTTGAGGGGCCGCTATGTCTTCTAACCACGCATTCAGTTCTTTACTGCAAGTGTGTCGGACATCCATGAAAGCTGTCACAGGGGCTACTGAGTAAAGAGCTTCATGTGACGCCCTCGTTGACGAGCACAGGCTACAAGGCTAAAGTCGAGAAAACATGATGAAACCTGGTGTCATTAAAATTTGAACCAAATGTAGCAGTAATTAAATCTTATTCTCTTTCCTTTGGAGTGAACAATTCAGGATCGGAAAACAATCATGCCGCACTGGCAACGCGTGGTCTCTACATTACTTTCTGTCTTTCTTTGTTCACCGTTTGTAAACTCCGGCGGAAAGTCCGGCTGGCTCGTCCATCTGGAGTTCGGCTTTGTGCCAGGGCCTGAGTTGTGCGTGTGCACTTCGTTATTCCTTGCTGCTCGGGCAGATGCACTCTGACTTGGAAGTACTGTCTTGGCTTTGTGCTATGGAGAGGATTACCGTGGGCTGTAATTACCATGATTCTCTAAACAGCCCGACAGGACAACGAGTTTAATCAAGCAGAACATATAATGAGCTGTCCGTAAACAAATAGGGAGATGATTGTAACAGGATGCGTTAAACATATATATTTTTAAGTTCTTTAGTAAGCATGGCACATACATGAGTCGTCGACGTGTCATGTGTAAAGTACATATATTATATACAGATATGGCTTGCACCGATTAACACAAAAATCCTGAGTGTTAAACATTTGTTTGTTGTGTCATTTCCTCTGCTAATGTCAGTACCAATCTTTGACATCTGCTCGTTTGATGTTAATATCAATCTTTGACTTTAATCATCAGTTCCTATTTAGCAGTCACCTTGAACATGAATAACTTATTATCAAAAGTCCACATTTAGAAACTGACGTTGGACATTAATCAAACATTCATATTTCAAAACTAGCCTTCGACATTAATCGACCATACATATTTAGCAAACAACCTTCGACATAAATCAACCATTCATATTTGAAAACCAACCTTTAAAAAGAATCTACTGTTCATATTTAGAAACCAACATTCGACATGAATCAGCCATTCATAATTAGAAGCCAACCTTCGACATTAACCAACCAATCATATTTAAAAACCAACTTTCGACAATAATCAACCAATCACATTTAGAAACCAACCTTCGACATTAATCAATCGTTCAAATTTAGAAATCAACCTTCGACATTAAATCAACCATCTATATTCAGCAGCCAACCTACGACATAAAATAAACCATCTATATTTCGCAGCCAAAATTCGACACTAAATCAATTATCTATATTTACTAGCCAACCTTCGACATTAAATCTAACATCTATATTTCGCTGCCAACATTCGACATTAAACCAACCATCTATATTCACTAGCCAACCGTTGACATTAAATCAACCATCTATATTCAGCAGCCAACATTCGACATTAAATCAAAAGTTCACATTTAGAAACTGACCTTCGACATTAATCAAACATTCATATTTAAAAACCAACCTTCAACAACAATCTACTGTTCATATTTAGAAACCAACATTCGACATAAATCAACCCTTCATAATTAGAAGCCAACCTTCGACATTAACAAACCATTTATATTTAAAAACCAGCTTTCGACATTAATCAACCAATCACATTTAGAAACCAACCTTCGACATTATTCAATCGCTCAAATTTATAAACCAACCTTCGACATTACATCAACCATCTATATTCAGCAGCCAACCTTCGACCTTACATCAACCATCTATATTCAACAGCCAACCTTGGACATTAAATCAACCATATATATTCAACAGGCAACCTTCGACATTAAATCAACCATCTATATTCAACAGCCAACCTTCGACATTAAATCAACCATCTATATTCAACAGCCAACCTTCGACATTACATCAACCATCTATATTTAGCAGCCAACCTTCAACAATAAATCAACCATCTATATTTCCCAGCCAACCTTCGACAATAAATCAACCATCTATATTTAGCAGCCAACCATTGACATTAAATTAACCATCTATATTCAGCAGCCAACCTTCGACATTAAATCAACCATCTATATTTCGATGCCAACCTTCGACATTAAATCAACCATCTATATTTCGCAGCCAACCTTCGACATTAAATCAACCATCTATATTTAGCAGCCAACCTTCGACATTAAATCAACCATCTATATTTCGCAGCCAACCTTCGACATTAAATCAACCATCTATATTTAGCAGCCAACCTTCGACATTAAATCAATCATCTATATTTCGCAGCCAACATTCGACATTAATATCATACCAAATGTTACAAGAAAACTGAGTAAATTAATCAGGAAAAGCGAAGTTACACGGAATTTGCGTAAGTGACATAAAGACAGCGAAGTTACAAGGAAACTGAGTGACATACTGAAAGCGTGGAAACTAAGTAAGTGACAGAAGGAAAGCAAAGTAACAAGGAAATTAAAAGGTGACATAAGGAATGCGAAGTTACAAGGAAATTGAAATAAGTGACATAAGGAAAGCGAAGTGACAAGGAAATTGAAATAAGTGGCAAAAGAAAAGCGAAGTTACAAGGAAATTGAAATAAGTGACAAAAGAAAAGCGAAGCTGCAAGAAAACTGAGCAATTTACATTAGAATGGCAAAGTTACAAAGAAATTGGGCAACTAAAACTGAAAGCTAAGTTACAAGTAAGTAGGGAGTAACTGAAGTAGAAAAGGGGAAGTTATGAGAAAGTTGAAAAGATAGGGTATGTAACTCATTATTGAAAATATGCTAATTAACTGTAGTCAGACGAGTAAACTTATTGGGAAGTTGAAAATGTAAATTACGAAAAGCGAAGTTATACGGAAGCTGAACGAAACAAAAAATGAAGTAAGAGTAGGGGAAATAAAGTATTGAGGTGTAAATAAAGCATGAAAAGTGACCCCCCTCCCCCCTTTTTTTTCCCCACCAACGCAAAAAAAAAAAAAAAAAAAACAAGGTTAAAAAAAATTACTTGTTGTTGATGGTTGTTTCTGTTGTCATTTGACACTGTGAACTGTGTGAGCTTTATTCTTAAAGTTCTTGTTAACAGTACTTGAGATTTTGTTGGTGTCTTTTTTTAAAAATCCTATTGTGTTTTTTTTTTTTGGGGTGGGGGTGGGGGCGCTTACTATATACTCAAAAGGGCGCCACTTAAAAACGGTCAGAGACCACTGGTATTGTTGAAAAGATTAGTTGTGCTTCCTTTACAGGATGTTACAAAACCAACCCCATTCATTCATT
This sequence comes from Candidula unifasciata, assembly GCA_905116865.2. Classification (NCBI taxonomy): domain Eukaryota; kingdom Metazoa; phylum Mollusca; class Gastropoda; order Stylommatophora; family Geomitridae; genus Candidula; species Candidula unifasciata. The sequence goes on along the minus strand of CAJHNH020006312.1, from coordinate 120,649 downwards.
TTTTCTGTTGGGCCATTTAATGTCACATAGGGCTCTCAGTCTATTTATCCACTCCATCACATCCTGTGTAATCAGTTTAATATCATGGATGGAATTAGGTCCGGCAGCTTTGGCCTCCTTCATCAACGTTGCTATCCGTGTGGGTTCCGGGGACCCACTGTGGGGAAAACAAGAATAGACCCACTGCTTCCGCAACAAGCAACTCGTAGGAGTCGACTAATTGGAGACTTCCTTTGAAGTCTGAGTGCATCTGCTCGAGCGGTAAGGAAACAACCAACTGCGCACGAATAAAACAGTAAAATGGATATACAAGCAAAATGTAGACCCTGGAGCAAAGCCAGGGTCCAAACGGATCACTTTCTGTCGGAGCTTACAGACAGCCCGTAAATAAAGAAGAAGAAGAAGAGAAGATCAATGTTGCCTGTGCCATAATCCGAACATTCCAAAAAACCTATTTTAATTAATTTTTTTTGTTGAAGTCAAGTAGTGTGTGTGTCTGGCCATTGACTTCCGCAGAGCGGCTTTCATCTGTAACCGTTATACATGCACTCTGTGCACCAAACACGTCTTGACTTGTTTGTTTGCCTGAATGGCTTCCTTTCCTTCAAGTTTCTGTAGCAAAGAATCGTTGACAGATTGGTGAAGCTGG